>KN887389.1:0-21723 GCA_000934455.1 Apostichopus parvimensis | reverse complement strand
TAATTTCACTATGTGCATATTAATAAGTATCATTTTGCTTTATATATTAAAGTTGCACAAGTGTTCCATAATTTGGAAAGGTAGGAAAAATGCGTTTTCATCAAGAAATCATTTTTACTTTCTTAAAGCATCATTTTGTTTTGATTTTGATAAATCTTGGGTGCTCTGTTGATAGTAAAACTGCGTAACAATGTAGTTTATTAGCTTGAATTGTAGAAAAATTCATTCCAAGTAAGATGAAAATAACTAAAAAGAATGTGTTATTCATTCTAATTTACTCAACATTCTCTAATTTACTCAAGTTTGTGCGCAATAAATGTGATATCAACAAAATTGTTGTGTGACAGAATTTTCAGAACTGAAATTGGAATGGAACCTTTTTCTTTCGAAGTATGTTATTAGTTTTGGTTTAGGTGCAGAAATTCTAGAAAGATGCTTTATTTGTTCCATTTAATGTTATTTTCTTTACGTTCATCTCTTCCATGTTTAACTAGTGTTTAATAGTGGAAACATAAAATGTTGCTAATTCTCAAGAAGCACTTGATACGTGCCAAGTGGCAAGACAAAGGGGATGAATTTAACAGGACTTTTTTTTTATCGAGAACTGTTGCGTAAAATTCAGCAAACGAAAAAGATGCCAGAAAAAAAAGTAGGGGCCAACAGGAAAACCTTTTGTTTTGCCTTGGGTCGGCATATCCTTTCGCTGGCCTTGTTTGAAAGCTTTCACAGTCAGTTAAAAGCAGCTCTTAGCCTTTGCTTGTCAGTTCGTAGAATTACCTATTCTAAGATTGCAAAGGTTTAAACTTTAAGGCATCCTCCCACATCGTCTAGTGTCAAAGAAGTTCAGTTGCTTTTTTATTTTGAAGGGACTTCCAAATTCTAGTAATTTTCTTTTTCTTTCTGTCTGTTCTTCTCTCTTATGTACACATCAATATTTTGTTTTTGTTTTCTAAATGACCAGTCTTTAATTTCACATCTTTATTGCATTAAAAGTGAAGTGATTGAAATGGTTGGAATTGGTAGTGAAAGTGGAGGAAAGAAACCTGCAACTGCTTAAAGCAACAGTAATACAGCTTACATACATCTTAAACACATTGTGTAGTGTACATATTACATACAGTATACTTGAATATATGCAGTGTGCAGTTACCATACTTAATAGTGTTGTAAGTAATATCACTGTATTGCCAGTCTTGACTGCCATCTCTACTGTTTATACTTTTAACAAATAACAATAGCATATTTTGATTGGTTGGCTGGTTAGATATGAAAGGATATTCCACAAAGTTTTGGTTAAGGGTTCTTCTTTTTTACCCATGCACTGGTAAACAGGTCGAGTACTGTGTTTGTCATCGTGCCAAAATTTTGTATTTGTTTTTAAAGTGGTACTATCCTGAAAACAAGGTACAATATCGCTATAGTGCCACGTAGGGATAAAGTTATCTAACAGCTATGCCTCCCCCTTTCCTCCTCCCCCCCCCCCAATAAAAAGAGCTCCCAAAAATCACCTAAACTAGGTAAATTACCTGAGAACCTGACATACTGTACTTAGCATGAAGATTTCAACAACCTCAAGGCCTATGCGTGTATTGTCATTTGGCACATACCTGTAAAGTTTCTGATTTAATACTGTTTCAATCTAGGCAATTTAAGCTGCCATTCATGAAAAACTGCATAGGTCATTCATATCAAATTTACTTTGCTCCTCGCTTACCTGTGTCCCCACAACCTTAGCACTCTCGTTCTACCGCGCCTAGAGTGAACTGGTAACTTTTTAACACTGTGCGCCCTCTATGACCAGCCCTTCCGGTCAATGCCCTTCCTTCTCATTCTACCACCCAAAGTGCCAGCATCGTGCATTTCTTGTCTGGATATTTCTTTAACGTAATTGGTACGGAACTGTGACCTAGGATCTTAGTTTTTCCATCCATTGGATACTGAAGTACAGTAGATTACCAAGTTTACCACAGACCAATGATATCAAGACAGCACTTTTTTGTAAGGCTTTCTCAAATCTCAATTCAACCCTATACTCTCAACAGATGTACTGCTCTTAGGTTACTTTGCTTTCTTACTTACCTGTTTCCCCACAACCTCAGAACTCTTGTCCTACTGTGCCAAGAGTGACCTGGTAACAGTATCATAATGTACACCCTCAGCTACCCTCACCCAAAGAGGTTGTGAGGAGACAGGTAAGCTTGTTGCTCAGAAGCATCCAAACCCTGTGACATTCAGGATTCTTAGCACAGATGAACTAGTTTTATTTTGTGGGTAATCTCACCTAGATATATAACAGTAGTAACACTTTAACCAAACATATTTCCCCCTTTTCTTTTTTTTTCTTTTTCTTTTTTATGATGCGTTTGGTTCTGCTGTTAAGTGTACGTTGAATTGAAATAAATATATATGAAGGAAATTTGATGTTGCACACTGTAATTGTGTTCAATCAGAGTTGTTACTTCACTAGTCATTGTCACAGTATTATAATGCACAAGTACTGTTATAGTTTCATCCACCATGTGTCAAATGAAGCATAGATCCTTGTTAGTTTTATATTGATTGCAGAAGTTTCATGTACGAATCTCTATGGTAAGTTCCTGTTGAATCGGTACATTTGTCATCTGCTGAGCTCCACAGGCTCAGTTTCAGCTGTACAGCACTACTTACTGTAGATCATGCAAAATTAATGTGGATTGAATTGGTCCCTGACTCCCTTAACAGATGAATAAGTGTGAGGATTCATGCATCTAATACTCAGAATACTTTTAATATCGATAAAAGCAAGCTTACTTTTGTTGCAGTTTATTTTATCTAGATACTAGTAATCAACATATGTGTAAACTAAGGGTGCAAAGTTACAAACACAGAAATAATCTGAAATTAGTGAAAGAGCAAAAAAAGAAAAGAAATATGGATGGTTAATTATTGTAGAAAATCAAGAATTTCTTTTCGTTTTTTGTCAGCCATGACAGCTCCATAGCTATAATGTTTCTACCATCATATAAATCCCAAAAGAAACTAATTGCTTTAAGCACGTACATCAGCATTATAATTGTACAAAAATTGTCTGTTCATATACTTTTTCAAGTCAATTGAGAAATGATGCTTGAAATAAGTAAAAAAAATATTACTCATTTACAAAAAAGACAGCTCTAGAAAAGATAAAAGTTCTTTCTGTTGATAATCTTATGCTTGACTTCCAGTTCCCTTTCTCTTATAATGTTGATTATGTGCTTTCTAGTATCTACTTCTTCTTCAAAGTCCATTCTCCCTACTTGTTCTCGTCCCACACCTTCCTAACTTATTTCTTTCCTTTTCCCGTTCTGCTACTTATGCAACCCCCCCCCCCCTAAACACTATAAATAATAAAGAAAACAAATGTAATCAATAAAATCTACGTACTAGTGTAATTGTGATTTGATCTTGGTTATATCTGATCTTGCCACACAGAAAACTTATGGAACTCATCAATGTGTCATGTTTAGATGAGTGGGATAAAAATATTTCTGCTGTTGTAATACCAACTACACCTGTTCTAAATCATGTATAGATGAGTGGGAAAATTATTTCTGCCGTTTTAATACCAACTACACCTGTTCTAAATTGGGCGAAGAAGGACATGGCATTGTGAAATTTCAGATGTTACGTAAACCTGCGCCTATCTGCCTTACCTGTGTCTTCACAAATTTTAAACTATGGTTGATTTGTGTAACTTTGTTTATTGGTAATTTTCATGAAGCATAGAAGTGGAACAAGAAGCTTTATGTTCCTATCTATTATCATCCTGCACCCTTTAAGATCTCTTGGACCCATAATGTACTAGCATACATGGTATGTACACTCACATTTAATATGTTAGGTACATGTCAGGGTCATTCGTGCCCTTGCGTGTGTGTAGTTTCAATAAGTGTAAAACAAAACAGTAAGAATCGCATGCAACTCGTTTGTACTGCCACTTTTTCTTTGCAAATTATCTGCGTAGAATCATTTACTGCAAATTTGGACTGGTAGCTGAGTGCCTCTGCACCCTACTGTTTGATTGAAGCTACATATATGCACCTAATGTAATCTATTCTATTCATCTGTCTGTTCTACCTAGGTCCTTTTCTAGATCTACTTTTAAAACTGAGCAGGAATTTGACTGGTTGTTGTATAAAAGTGTGTAACGTTGAGTGTCAATAGACAGCTCAGCTAGACAGCCTACACGATGCACTCCACTCTGATGAATGGCATGGCGACAACCTTTCTCCCTGCCTTCTAGTTTTATGGTTAAATGACTGTAACTTTGATGCTTCACGTAAAATCTGGTCGCTTAGCGATACATTGCGGTGGCACAAAACCGAGGCACTATGCTTGAGATTTCAAGAGCATTGAGATCCTAGCCCACTCATAGCAGCAGTGGTGTACTTTCTAACTAATTGTTACATGAGGTATCATTTCAGACAGATAAACCCTCATGATGACATGTGTGGGTGCCTAGAGGTGTGAGAGCAAAGTCCTATATCAATTGATGGTCTGCTTAGCATATAATTAGATGGATAAATTGGTCTGTTTAGCATATAATTAGATGGATAGATTCACTGGGATTGTGGACGTACTATGTGAAATACTGTGTAGTACTGCCACACAGACATATGTACAATGTAGTATTCATATTGTGGTGTGGTGAGATTGGTGAGGGGATTGTGGAGACTAGGTAGCTTGTACCTAATGACCTATTTAAAGATTCCACCCCCCTCCCCCCCCCCTCCACGCCAAAGAGGAAAGTGTTCATATATTGTCACATGTCTTGTGTTTTTATGTAGTAGCTGTAACAGGCATTTAAATATGTTGTGAATATGTTAGTTCAGGTATATAACACCACTTTCGCAGCTGATAAACAGATTATTTTACACAAAACATTCTGGATAAACATTAATGTAATCGGTGTGACATCGTAACAAAAAACTGGAATATCACAAACATTAATACAAGCTAACAAGTGGGACAGTTTACTAATGGTAGATTGAGAGAATAGAAGAATAGCTTGTTGACACTGAAATGGGTGGACTGGGGACAAACTGTTAAAATGTTGCAATGTTGAGGAGAGGCAGTTAAGTAACAATTTATTTCATTCCTCTGTTACCCTTCTGCTATACATTCAAACTCTGATGTACCCTTGCACACACAGGTATACATACATACACGAACACACACACACATAAACAATGATCTCTCAAATCCCACTAGCAAAGTCTTCAGATTTTTGACAATGATTCAGAGATTTAATGATTTTGCTTTCCTTTTGTGTACATTGTAGTAATGCTTAGTAATATAAAGCAGGTCCATTACACAGTCAGTCCTTCAAACAACACATCTGTCCTCAGCTATAGTCATCCCTGGGAAAAAAGCTTTTGAATGGCTAACCTAGGCTAACAATGGATTATGTAATAGTCTTTGTCCTCAGAGCATTAATCCCTTTTATAACCTATTTTCAGTTGTCCACTGTGTGTCCATTGTGTGAATTTGAAGTGTCACAGCTAACAGATCATTAATATAACTGTTTCATTGGTAACTTAGCTAATGGGATTTTGTAAATGAACGGTTAGTAACTGTGTGAGGGGAGAGTGAGATAAGAATACAAATAGCCTTCGCAATTATTGGAAGGTGGGAAAAGGATACAGGTATTAAAGGTATCTATGTACACATCCTTATAGGTATGCAGCATTATTATTGAAACAGGAAATGCAGCTGATTCTACTGTACTGAAAGAATTGTAGTATGAAGCATCAATTGCAGTATGAAAACAAGTACTTAGTCAAAGGCAGATATCTTACAAAGCTAGTTAGTCAAAGGCAGATATCTTACAAAGCTAGTTAGTCAAAGGCAGATATCTTACAAAGCTAGTTAGTCAAAGGAAGGTATCTTACAAAGCTAGTTAGTCAAAGGCAGATATCTTACAAAGCTAGTTAGTCAAAGGAAGGTATCTTACAAAGCTAGTTAGTCAAAGGCAGATATCTTACAAAGCTAGTTAGTCAAAGGCAGATATCTTACAAAGCTAGTTAGTCAAAGGCAGATATCTTACAAAGCTAGTTGGTCAAAGGCAGATATCTTACAAAGCTAGTTTGTCAAAGGCAGATATCTTACAAAGCTAGTTAGTCAAAGGCAGATATCTTACAAAGCTAGTTGGTCAAAGGCAGATAACTTACAAAGCTAGTTAGTCAAAGGCAGATATCTTACAAAGCTAGTTAGTCAAAGGAAGGTATCTTACAAAGCTAGTTAGTCAAAGGCAGATATCTTACAAAGCTAGTTAGTCAAAGGCAGATATCTTACAAAGCTAGTTAGTCAAAGGCAGATATCTTACAAAGCTAGTTAGTCAAAGGCAGATATCTTACAAAGCTAGTTAGTCAAAGGAAGGTATCTTACAAAGCTAGTTGGTCAAAGGCAGATATCTTACAAAGCTAGTTAGTCAAAGGCAGATATCTTACAAAGCTAGTTAGTCAAAGGCAGATATCTTACAAAACTAGTTAGTATCTTACAAAGGTATCTTACAAAGCTAGTGGAAAACAAAAGAAATGACCACCAATTAAGGTATAATAGTGTGTTATTATTCATGACAATTTATGTAGGGCCACCAAAATTTCTGGGAGTATAGCTGATTTTGTTTTTCTTCATGAAATAAGAAACTCAAGTAAAAAAAGAAGAAATGTAATATATATGTGTTAATTATATTAAATGTTACAAAAAGAAATCATAAATAGGGCACTTTGTTTGAAATTTAGGAATTATCTTAATTGATTCATTAAGTCCTACCTCAGCTAACTTTGTTCTTAAAATATTATTCATAAGCAGCTTAATTATTATGTTTGCAATTTAAGTAATTAATATCTTCTGCAAGGTAAAAACAAAAACAAAAAACACTTGAGATAAATATATTGTTAGTATCTTGCAATAATACCACAATTATAGATAATGTGCTGTAAGGAAAATGGTACTTATAGTTTGTAAGGAATATTAAAGTTTGGAATAACATAACTGTCATCCACAGATGAACCTAGGAGAGTCCAGTATGTAGACAGGAATTCCAACAGAAGTTGTCGTTGTCAAAAGAACTTAAGTGGGGAGAGGGGAGTAGTTAATATATATTTGAGTGGGAGTTGTCCCCTGATGAGACTTTTATTAGTGGATGTAAATACAATGTATGTAAATATAATACTTTGTAGGCTCCATCTGTGGAAATTGGGGTGTTGTTATTAAATGTCAGATAAATGACGATTCTACCTCACACACATATTCTCTCTGCTTTAAAACGTACCACTTTGAGTTTGGTACGTAGATTCTGGTAATTTTTTCCAACCTTAATTCCCAGAACTAGAATCAAAATAAATTGGCATTTGATTCAGCAACGACATCGATCGTGGTTGATATTTTCACCAAACGAGAAAGTTATAATTAGAAAGTACCAGCAATTCTATCAAATTCTAAGAATTTTTCCTTGCGCAGACATTTTTCAACTTTAGTATTTATCAAGTGCAAAATCAAAATTTTGGAAATTTACCAAGGTTTGAAGACTTTATCTGAACAGCATTTGAAATGGAAATTGAACTAGTCTTAGTAAGTCGAGTTAATAAATGACATCGTTTAATTGGATTTTTATGGCGCTTATGATCAAAACTTTACCTCACGTTGGAAGTCATTATAGGTGCTCTAAGTAAAGGTTACATTACAAGTGGTGCACAAATCCATTGATATTAATTCAACATAGTGGATGTACAGTACTTTAGCAGGAAACTGTTGAGCTATTAGTATAATATTAATGAGGCATTACATAATTCAGTGGAGAATAAGTGGTGATTTAATAAATTGTCATTTACATGTTGAATGACCAGGCAATGTATCAGTCAGTCATGATTTGTTTTATGTGTGTACATGTACACATAACTAAATGTAATTGCGTTTCTCAAATATCGACCATAGAAATACTATGATTCTCTTTAATACTTGTTTAACAGTATGCAGTTATCATTCTGGTGTTTACAGTCTGATCTAGGTTCAAGCAAGATATATGGTGTTTGTATTCCATGTGCAGCTACAGAGAAATGTCTCATAACTACATGAGATTTTAAAAATGAACATAATAAGGACACATGTGCAACTTTAGAGAGAACTTGTAAAACTTTTGATCAAAGTCAGTGGAAGGATCGGTATTGGCTTTCTAAATGTCCTTTTTATAGTTTTTGTTGTATTCTATAAATACCAATGTTAATACGTTATTCCTATGTCACTAAATGTTTTGGGCATGTACTCAGTTCCCCCTTTCTTGTACTTTCTACGACATGCTTGTATAAGCCGATCGTGCAGGCATGCATAGATCTAATGTTTGGTTAGTCCACATTCCCATTATTTTATTTTTTTCCTTTCCTTCTTTGCTAGTAATGATGTCCAGGCTTTTCCGTCAAGCACCTCACTATTTAATTGGATTTGCTGTTTGACTTCTCCCCTTAGAAATGTTGAATTTTCTTTCATCAAAATAATTTGGTTTTCAATTGAAATTAGTTTGGATAGACGGGAAGTTCTCAACCCACCCGTGAAAAAAAAGAAAAAAAATCAATATCCTCTCATCTACTTTTGATTTGGAAAAAACAGTTTTGTTTTGAAGTTGGAGTAAATTTAATTTGAAGTGAAGCATGAATTCTCTTATCTTGAGTATTTCTTCTCTGAATATCCTTGTGGAGTTAATGTCTGACTTTTGACTGAGGTATCTTATGTTGTGAGATCAGCATACAACTGACATAAGCCATCTTTGACATCATTTTGTTAGGCAACCTGTTAAAGGTACAGTAGGATGCTGAGGGGCTGAAGCATCCTGCAGCTAAGCTGAAGCATTCTGCAGCCATGCTGAAGCATCCTGCAGCCAGGTTGAAGCATCCTGCAGCATCCTGCAGCCAGGCTGAAGCATCCTGCAGCCAGGCTGAAGCATCCTGCAGCCAGGCTGAAGCATCCTGCAGCCAGGCTGAAGCATCCTGCAGCATCCTGCAGCCAGGCTGAAGCATCCTGCAGCCAGGCTGAAGCATCCTGCAGCCAGGCTGAAGCATCCTCTGCTTAGGAAAATGATCTTTTGTACTGTGTAGTTACACACTGATGTTCTGTAGAGATGATCTCTATTGTATGATATTGGTTCAACACGACATTGATGTGGATCAACACTTGTTTCTACATTGGTGGTAATACTTCCTCCAGTTTACCTGACCACTAACTTTTGAATTGTCGTGTTGCAATGCTAGTTATTAACACAATCTGTTTAGGTTCAGTGAGTTCTGTAGGTCTCATTTTCCCCGTCAACTAAACTGTTTTCGTTACCATGGTTGGTACTATTTTCTATTGAAAGGATTTTGTCTAAACATTGGGACAAAACTGAAAAATGTGTGATTTGTAGATCATTTACATATCAAGCACAAACGTAAGATTAATTATTAAATATGTCTAAACTGTCGCACCTTGTTCCACGTCATCGTTCCTGTATGATGAATTCTGTTAATAGAGAACAGCCAAGAAAATTTTCCCTCCCAAGAAATGTTTGTTGTGTTTGTCCACGGTGATCCTCCAGAGAGTTTTTAACCTTTTCCCTCCCTGCAAACTACATTTATTGGAGAAGAAATCAAGTGAAGAGACACTTGAGTTTATCCTTAGGGATACCAAGACTTGGAACCCTGAGCAATCGTAATGCTCATAGTATATACATGCCACATAGCTTGCATGAGTTTCATGATAAGGTAAGAGCTGGCCTTAATAATAATAGTAGTAATAAGGAAGCCACTTAATGCAGTCTGCATAGACATGCGTCATGTTCTTAAGAATATTTAGCTGTATATGCAGTACCCTGTCCTGTAATGTTACAGATAAGGTGTAAGAGACATATTGCTTAATGAATGCTTCTCTGTGAACTTCTTAAATTATACAGTTTACAGTACTATCTATTTGTATCTGTCCTAGCTTCCTCAAAAGTAGTAAAGTATGTACTAGATAAGGAAGCCACATACTGCTTGATGCATCTGTGTAACTTCTTACAAACAATTCTTAAATCTTTAATATACCTGTCCTTTCTCAGAGTACTGTACTTATAATAATGAAGCCACATACAGTATTGCCTAAAACATCAGTACAAACTTCTCCAAAATATTCATATATTTATAGCTGTTCCACTAATCTATCCCCTCCCCCTCCAATAATTATGAAACTAGGTTGGACCATGCAATATCTTTACATAACATCAACACCTCTTTTCTAATAATTCCAGATATTTTTTATACTTTTGGTTGTTTGTTTCTTCCGACTGAATTTTGTTCATAAACAATATCGGAAGAATAAGAACTTTTGATGTTGTTATTTTATTTATAAGGAATTTTTGTCAATATTTTAGTGTCTTAATTTGGGAACACTTAATACAGTCAAATGACTGGTCAGGTGACAGGTCAGGTGGTAAGGGACCAGCTGTAATATTTAGTATGATGTATACATTGATAACTATCTAACAAATAATCGTGGAATAAGAGCTACAGTATCGCTCCCTCATGCAAGCAATTTGTTTTTAAATTTCACATTTTCCTTTGTGTAGAAACTTGATTTCAGTTGTCAGCTTTATGTAATATTGATAAATTAACATCCCCGGGATACTAGGAAATGGCACAGCCACAGACTATGTGATACAATCTTGGAAAGTTGCCTGGTTTAAAAAAAATTAGTTTAAATAATAATGATTAAATAGTAATAATAAAAAATATACATATAGAAAAAACATACTGTACTTTGTTGTAGAGTGCAAAGTACTTTAAATACATGGAGACAATGTACTTTATATAGATAGATATTAATCTACAAATGTTAGCCTACAATATTACAATTTACTGTGTGGTACGTGTGATGGCTGTAATGTTTATTGAAGTATCTTGCACACATTACTAGTTAAGTGTGCACTTAAATGTAACTGCTATGGCTCTGTGGAGTCTCACAATTAAACACACCAGCTTCAACCTCCAGTACTAACTTATCATTTGATAACAAAATAAACCAATTAATTTGTTTATCTTGCTGCATTTTCATTCATCAGTGTGTAAGTTGATTGCTTCAATTTTCTTGAAGTGAGCAGGGGTGGCTTGGGTGAGGGGAGGGCAGGAGAGGGGAGGGGTCATGTTGAAGATGATTGCATTAACTTACTTTTCTCCTCTCATACTGTACCTGTCCCAAAGTCTACATACAACACAGATTCCTGTCTACCTAAACTTTATGATTGGAAAAATGAGGATTTAATGGAATTATAGAGTTTAGGGATACATAACCACAGCAAGAAGGAATAAAAACACTACTTATTCAAAAAGCTCTGTAACAGTAGTCCTCCCCCACCCCCTCCTTAACTTCCCACCCCTAAATGATAGAATTGTCTTTTGAATTGATTTTGACAAAACACAGCAGTGCTGCACTTCTCAATTGTGAGAAAACATCATTAATATCTGGTATTAAAAGGGTAAATTTTAAGTTTTCCGATGTCTGGAGTTGGGGTACATGCTTATAACTCATGTTTTCTATTGCTTTGCTCCTCAATTAATGTAAGAAAAACTGATGAATGTCCAGTCTTTAAACAGTTCGTTTTTGAATTTTTCAGATGTCTGGAGTTTGGGGGTGCTCTTGTTCATGTTGGTTTGCGGGGAACCTCCGTTTAATGAAACCAACGACAGCGAAACCTTGACAATGATTATGGATTGCAAGTACCACATGCCAGAACATCTTTCAGATGAATGTAAAAGGTAAGAATCATTTACAATCCTCATTGACTGATCCCCTCCCCACCCCGACCCCATCCCACCCCCCATGGCAAGTACCACATTTCAGAACATCTATCAGATGAATGTAAAAGGTAAAAATGAAAGGTAAGAAGGTAAGAACTATTGCTTCTCATTATCGGTCTTGCAAGATTGTACAAACATGGATGTATATTTATGTAGCTAGAAGATCAATTATAATGAAACATTGTTTTTCCACTTGTTTGGTCTCTTTGAAGCATTTAAATGTCTTTTAGATTGCCCATTGTAGCCTAAGTCTGTACAGTAATCCCTGTTTGTTATCAGTAAAACCTCACGCTTCCCCCTTTTCACTCTCAGTCTGATAGCAAGAATGCTGGTGAAGGAACCGGCCCGACGGCTCACCCTAAGCGATATCGAGAATGACCCATGGCTTTCACAGGCTCAAGATGACCACACGTACGTAGAGCCATTCATCACACGAGAAGAAATCGGACCTCAACTCCACGATAATATCATAGACACGATGGTGAAGGGGGACGTCGCGGACAGACAGAAAATTGTGGAGTACGTAAATGTTTTAAAGATTCTCTGAAAAATTGCATTGTTGCTAGATCAAAAAAATGGCTTGATTGATAGTAATGAAAATCTGGAGTTGGATTTGATGTCAGACAAATCATTGACCAAGAAAAGAGAGACTTTAGCTGCTATAGTCTGTTCTTCTCCTAGGTAGGCTAGATGAGCTACACATGAGAGATGCAATGCGAGAGGTACTTGTATCAAGTTGGCTCTGACAGTTACAGCACTCACATGTGTACCTACTGTACATATCAAAAACCACAAGGGGCAGTTAATTAATCCACAGGTGTATAAATATACATCAATGAATGAGATAATATTATGTTGTGCAGGACTTATAGTACTACCAATGTCAGTAATCAACACCCTCTAAATGGATAGGGCAGTCTTGGGTCTACTTTATTCTTGACTGATGAAAAAAAGGAACAACATTGTGTATGTCACTTCTAGTGACCTTGTTTTTGAAATATTGATTTAGTCAAGATTGTCATGGTTATTGAACATATAGGTCAATATAGGTGTGATATCATATACAGTAGGTGTGATATCATATTTGCACAACAGCAACCAAATGTTTTGGTTTGCAGCTCTTGTTTTGACCTTGGATTGGTTATTAGGTAAGCTTCTAACTTTAGCTAAAGGAGATTCCAATAGGTGCTGACAGGTTACCAGTCATTAGGCTAGATAAACAGGAGGGTGCTATGGTATGGTTGAAACAAGTAGTACAGTAGCATCACTTGTAAATTTAAAAAAATAAAAAAACAGGGGGTCTTGGGGTATTTGCCTCATTGAATCTTAAGTTTGAACATAGCTTAGCTTGAATACAGTACATGATTGACTAGGAAGGTCTGCTGGTCATTATGATTTAGTGTAGAAAATGGTACCAACATGCGGTGATTAACTCTTGTGCAAGGTGTAATGACTTATCCGTAACGACATTACGTGAAGGGTCATTGTTTGATAGCACCATTTAAGACGATAGACATTCCAGAGGAACTGCAATGGTCTGTATGTCATTGTTAAATTGTGTAAAAAGGTCAACGGTCCTCAAACTGGGTCGCAACCCAACTGTGTTCCGGTCGCAAAGCATATTTGATGGGGTTGCGTGATCATTCCAGAATCCACAGGAAAAAAAGTTTAACTTATATTTGTATTAATAATAATAAGTTGTATAGAGTAGCATTCTGTGTTATGGAAACAGAGCCAACCATTGCATCAGGAGCCATATGTCTGAGGCATTGCAATGATAAATGTCACCAAAGGGAAGGTAGTGGGGGGTGGGGGGGATGGCAATGATAAATGTCACCAAATGGAAGTTAGTAGGGGGGGATGAACATCAATGGGTCACTGCCCTAACTTAAAAACATATTGCAAGGTTTAAAAGGTCTAGATCATTAACACTCTGTTAGTATCTCTTGTGCACAGTGTAATTACCACATCCTAAAAGCACTTGTTGTTGTTTAAAGTGTATTGTTCGGAAAAAGTCATCCCTGATTTAAGCAAACTAAACAGAAACTAGCAACAATAGTTTGCACCAGTTTCCCTTTTGGCACCAAAAGAATCAAATTTGGATGTTACCTCGGAAGTGGCAATCAGGAATTGAGTACAAATTTCACCATGATGTTCAGAGTATATTTCTAGTCACCAAGATAATTTTACCCGAGTATTCTAGTCAGAAGTTGTTCATAACTAGTGAACAGAAAATCTCAAAATAGTATAGTCATAAAGAAGTTGTTTGTCATTCCATAGAAGATAACAATTGCCATCCAGACTATATAGACTAAACTCTGCCTGTGAATTCTCCGACCGAAATTCTTCTAGATATCGTGAACATGTTTATTGTATTCAGCCAAATCAAAGCCAGACATTTAACTGTCCAACTTTAGAAACTTGAAACTCTTGTCATTACATCATTATAGTAAAAATAATCTATGACAGTGAAGTTCCCCCAATTACCAAAGTCATTGAATTTTAGGATAAGTTGGCTTTCCTAGAAGTGATACTTGTTTTACAGTCATTCTATACTAACGAATGAATGTGTCCTGTCATTACCGTACAAGTGTTTTAAGGTATATAGGGTTACTTAAGCAGGAAGTAAGTGTACGGTGTATCCTTTACATGGGAAGTCTATAAGCCATCATAGTACATACACCTCTGTGGTGAGATTTTAACATTTGTAAACCGTGTATACCTGAGCAGGTTTACCTGTTTGCTTTTAACTGTGTGTACAGTCTGTGGGTTGTTTACCAGCAATTACATCTCTCTGTGTTTATTGAGCAGGGCAACTGACAGTCTCAAGAGTCATGTTCGCCCCGCCCTCCGCCCCCCCCCCCCCCGTATTAATTTTGTATTGTATTGTATTTCATGATGGTTTATAAATAATCATAGAGCGAAATGTGTTTCTTTCATACTACATTTATTCATATCAAATTCAGTAATTATAACAATTGTGTCTATGTCGCAAACACATGAATTGCAATACCATGTTTAATTTGGGAGAAGCCAAAAAAAAATTGTTGTGGTTTAAATGGAAGGCTGATCTGCAAAACTTGTTAACAAACATGGGGGAACCTGTTCTACACTTGTTGACACTATTGGAATGCGGTTCACCATTAGGAACTTGGCACAAGTTGGTAGTATAAAAAATATTTTCGTAACTCTTAAACAACAAGGATATTTCAAGCTGATAAGAACAGTCACATCAATTTGAAAAACTTTGGTAAACACCAAAACAGGTCCATGAGCTGCCGAAAACAAGCAGAATTGGGCAAAACATGCAGTATGAAAACAAATGAAGTCTGCGAGAAAACAGGTCGATACACTTTGGGATGGTAGAATGAGCAGGAGGGATGTGGACTGTACGTTACCCATTGTAGAGGGCATACCGTACTAAAATGGTACCATTTCACTCTAAGTATGGTAGAGCCAGAGTGCTAAGGCTCTGGGGAGACAGGTAATCTCGTCACTCAAATACTATTTATAGTTTGGGAATAAAGTGTTGATAATCCTGCACTTCATCATAGAATTATTACTGAACTGTTGACACTTTATCCCTCAATTGGAAATTGCTACAAGACAACAGAGAAAATGGGATTGACATCAATTTTATTTACTGTGACTTACAGTATTCACATTCAGCAGCATTGCTGCTGCTCTAGTTATTTATACCAAAATATTGTAGAGTAATTTAAAGTTTAAGTTAAGAGTGACAATTGACAAGCATTCTACTCCTTGAATTAATATTTAATAAAACCAATTTCTAGCTTGCTTATTCTTGAATCGTTATAAGTCTGTTTGAGGTACACTCCTAGCTTATATCATTGCAACAGTTAAGCTATCTCTTTATCTAGTCCATGTATAGTGTTCTAGTGGACTACTCCCCCACAGAACACCTATGTATAGTGTAGTAGTAGATATATACATGTGACTGATCATATGCATCCATATCATGCAATGTCAGTAATTGTTAACAGTGCACAGCCAAAGATGAAAAGACACATCTTTGATTAAAGTAATTGAAATGACTCGAGTACGGCCTTATTGTAGTAGTAGCAGAGTAGTAGTAATAGTAAGTAGTTGGAGTAGAACTGTAAGTTCTCTTACAAATTACGGTTATGGCTGATACTGACATCGCCCTTGCAATCTCAACCAAATACGCACAATCTGTGCATTAAGTGGAAAGACAGCCAAGAGAGTAAAGTGGAGGAAATGGGAGACTCCCGAGGGGTTTTGCAATAATCGTACTCTGCCGTCTCAGGAAGAATGATCATCTGAGACGACGAAGATGCATCCATAGTCCGCGGGGCATGTTCTGTCGTTGTTAGTCGCCGGAGAGGATGGTGAGGGTAAGGAAGGGAGATTACAGGTATCACAGAGGATCAAGGATGCAATCAATTACACCTGGTCTTAATCTGGACAAAATGATATCCTATGATTGGCGGACAGATATTTTCACTCGCTCTCTCTCTATTTCTTTCTTTCTTTCTAGCTCTCACTGTTTTCTTTATATGTTCTTTTTTCTTCTTTTTGGAATGTATCTGAACAGCATAGTGTTTCACTGGCATGCGAGAGATCGCTTTTCTTTCTTTGGCTAAAAAATATATATATTTCTTGGGAGTCTCATAAAAGTAATCAGTCATGAAGATTATTGCATAGTATGAGAAGGAATTAAATCATTTTATATAACGTTCAGGGTATTCTCAATAAGCGACCCAAGGAGAGACAAAACTAGTGAATTTACATCCATTGGAATCTTGTTGGTTTTAAATTCTATGGTGAAGTTACTGAAGGCAATACACGAGTGGTGCGTCAATTCGACAAAGTCAATCTTTAGTTTTTGAGAGGATTACTGTGGTTTCATCTAGATGTAAATGTAATTATTGAATTGTGAACATGTACAGTGCTAAAAGTCCTTAATTGTCTCACCGATACAAATGTCATATATTATTGCAGGCAGTACAGTGTTTCAAGTTTCATGATGTACAAGTTCCTTGCTAACAAACAGTATTGATCTGACATATTAATATCCATTCTGTCTGAGGGGCTACAGTCATGTCAAGGCCGATAAAGAAGTTATATTCTGTGTACACAAGGAATTATTTATCTGGTATCACCAAGCAAAAGGCTACACATATGTAAAGATATACTGTGTACCTGTACAGCTACGTATGTTTGTGCAAAGAGCCATAGTATTTTCACAAACTTATGATGACTTTACACATCATAAAAGTGGGATACTCAACTTGAACAGTTAAATATTTTCCTTCAAATTTCCCTGGTACAGTTTAGTATCATTCGTGTACATTTTTGGTCTCATGTTGTGCCCTACATTCGTTTCCTGGTCACCTATTTTGCCTCAATATTTCTGGTTGGTAGAAGTTCTAAAAGGTTTTCAAACATTTTATTCCCTTCTGGTTTTTCCCATCTGACATAATGGAAGATCAGATTAATAACACAAAATATGAAATCTCTTTTGAGAGTGAGATGCTATAATAGAAACAGTAAGACTAGAGTACTCATGAGTTTGAGCAACGCTGATTGTTCTTGGCCATTCTATCAGTATTGACTGAAATCACTGAAACTGTAAGCATGGAGTGTTTAAGAACTTGAATAAGAAGACCTACACCAACTGAGGACTATTATTTCCATGTCCCCCTACTCAAGCCTATTATTACCATGTCCCCCTACTCAGGACTATTATAACCATGTCCCTCTCCTCATGCATCTACAACTGGTTTTAAGGTAGTTAGTGTTCCAATTTGAGCATAAATGTCATCAAAAGTAATTATTCAAATATGATGTAAACCTCCATGCTTCTTCAACACTCATTTCCATGTTAACCCTGGACACCGTCACACCGTCTCTAGTATCCTGTGATTTTATATTTAAGTTGACCTTATTTTGATGGAATAGGAAGTTTAAATTTTGCTTAGAACACAAAGACATGTGTATACATAGATAGTTGATTCCTGACTATGTGTCATTCACCCAAAACTAAACAAAACACTATATATGTACATTGGTTGTCAAGTCCTTTTTATTACAATTTGATAAACTGTAACAACTGTCAACCCTTACATTGACCCTTTAAAATGAGGGGAATAGAACCAAGGGCGGCGGAACCGGGGGGGCACAGGGGGCACGTGCCCCCCCACTTTTCCTCAGGTTAAAAATGTGCCCTTTTTCTACATAAAAATTTCTAAATAAAAAAGAGTTTACAAAGCGAAACCCACGTCGAATGAAATATTTCGGGAAGTTTTAAATGTTTACTACCATAGGCGTAGGAGCCCAATTTGATTTGGGGGCTGTAACGACTTGCCCGAAAAATATTACCAAAATTTTTCGCGCGCTCCGCGCGCGTTTAACATGTTATTGTGCATATCATATAGGCATGCGTCGGTAAATACATCGCATGCCAATAACATACAATCATTTGCCGTGTAATTACTCTTCCATATTGGTTATAAATATTGGGAAAGTTGTTACAATAATAATGATCATAATAATATCAGTTTAACCATTGAAAAACACATAGCAAATTATTTTTCTTTCAGTAGGTGCCCGAAAAATTCTCAGCATATAATTTTCACAAACATTTTTGGTTAAGGGGCTGCAGCCTCCCCCCCCCCGCCGCCTCATACGCCTATGTTTACTACCACAAGGCTTCTAACATTCTAACAAAGTGCCCTTCGACGTTGGTGCCCCCCCAGATTAAAAGTGCTTCCGCCGCCCTTGAATAGAACGCACCTCCGCTCCTCCCTTCACTTCCTAACCCCTCAAAAATAGAAGGTACCTTATCTTGTTGTACGACTTAACATGCAGAAGCACTGAGACTCCACACTGTAAGACTCTCCATTTTTCCTTTACATGTTGTTTGTTTTACATGTTGTTGTGTATTTCATGACTGATGCCTTAAGGTGTAACTGATGTTTTGAATTTGATCTCGTTGGCAGTTTTCACATATTATCGAAGCCATCTCCATCTAGTCCCTTCTGGTTAGGATGTAAACAGAATGTTCATGTGAGTGAGTGGGTGTGCTACTCAGTATTCCTTTAACTGTTTTCATACTGACAGATGATACTCTAAGGTGTGCTTTAAGCCAGTCAGTTATGTGAGTGAGTGGGTGTGCTACTCAGTGTTCCTTTAACTGTGCTACTTCTATTCAGTATTCCTTTAACTGTTTTCATACTGACAGATAATACTCTAAGGTGTCCTTTTAGCCAGTCAGTTATAAGACAGCTATCGCATCTAAATCCAGGTTAATTAGAACGCATCATTACCAAATCTGCATCGTTTGAGTCACGGTTTATGTTACAGTCCGCATGAATTGTTGCTATCTGTAGGATGTATAGGAAAACAAACTTGATTCCCTCTTTGTTCCATTCACATTGTTATATCCATACATGCAACATCAGGGTTAATTAAACATAACAAAAACACCAAATTTGCATCGTTTGAGCCAGGTTTATGGTCTGTATTGCAGTCTTTGAGATACTTATACATCCTATCCCCACCTCCCCCCACCCACCCCATTCACATTGTAACATCCAGAGTTCCAAACGTAACTCCCAGATCCAGGTTTATAAATAAATAATGATTATTGCAGTCTTTGAGATACTTAAACATCCTATCCCCCCCCCACCCCAGTCTGTGGGGAAAATGGCCATTCTTCTCTCAGTCTGCATCGGTAAGTTGTGATTTCCAGAAAGAACTGTCACAATTTTGGTGTGCATTGATTTCATTGGCTACTACTTAACATCCAACATGTGCTCTAAAAGATCATTGATGCTCAGGCTCAAATGTTAGTAAGTTTCCTACCAAATATATCCATAAAAAATATATAAAAGAAAAGGTTTCAGGCAAAATGTGAAATTTGTTATCAGTTGATACAATTCTCTGTTCTATAACTCAATGTAGGTTAGGGTTAAGCCGATATAGTATTAGGTAACTATGTATGTCTAAATAGTACCGAACTACACATGGCCATTCTTAGACATGCCATAGAGCAATGCTGAAAGAGAGATTCATCATATACAGTAAAGTACCACCTTACATGCACAGGAGAGGCAGGAAAACAGCATATAAATTATTTATCTGCTTTGGAAAGTGCTTAAACTCTTCCCCTGCATTTTATGACCGATGCTTTGTGACATCAGAGGTGCTCTTGACCAAGGTTGGTGTGAATCTCTTGACAGGCCCGGGTTTTCAACTGCTGAATAATATCTTTCCAATAAAAAAGTCCTGTGTATCAAGCTGGATGATAGAGAACGCTGCTTGTTTGGGTCGTATAATTTGAAGAATTGTTCTGAGGTCACCAAGATGTAAGATGGAAAAAATTTAAAAAAGATACTAGTATCCACTTTCCACATCCGACACGAAATGGTCGGAGAACTACTCTCTTTTTAATTTTTCTTGCAAGGTTGGAAAACCTAGCTAAAAATCAACTCGAAAATCTGTCTTAAAAGCATTGTGCTGTTGTTATGAACAGCTACCTGGGAGTAAGGAGTAAGTCTCGGTTGAAGGTATGGATTGACCCTCGATGGAGATTAACTTGCATCATGAATGCAAGGAGATCCAGTATGCTTTGAGGTCAAGTTTAGTCCAAGGGTGCACAACACCGTAAATGTGTGCTGTGCACAGCAGTGTACTTTGTAAACACCTGCTGTGTACAGTTTGTGCGTGCACGGAAGATCTGCTTTAAACTTGCGCATGTTCGCAAGTGTTAATTCACATGTAGACATCATGGTGGTTGACTTTCTACTGGTGGGTTGTAAAAGTACCCTCAACTCAAGTTAATCAATATTGCGGTACAAAAGGGAATCGCTATAAAAATAGCTGGTTTGGTTACTAACATAGTGTTTCCTAACATGTAAATTATGTAATAGTGGAAAGTATGTTCTGTTGGTTGGTAGAATTAATGTTACCACCGACATTAATTAGGATCTTTCAAAGACAACTTGCCTTCTCAAACTAAGAATCAATTGTTGGTCTGGGTCCAGAACAATCTTCCTACAGATATACCTGGAATGGATGGGTGGAGGGTAGAAAGGGGGAGGGCTGGGCTGGGCTCTTTTTCAATTGTTATAGATTACTTGTGAAATCCATATTTGTTTTATTGTCATAACCAGTAGGTATATTACCAGAGCTTAAATTAACAGTAAATGCTGCCAAGTAAGGTTTACACAGACATATTTCTGAGAAAAAAAAATTAATAACCTTAAAGTTGATTAAAAATTATCCAGTTTACAATGTTCATTGAAACACATAGGGAGAATGCATCATTTACCTCTTTATTTGACAAACGAACAGTCGTTATTATCCTGGTTGAAGCAAAATTCCAAGGTCAGGATTTCAAGACATGACATTTATCTTATTCTCATAGCAGATATGGATAAAATGGAAACTTCAAAGCAGGTTTGAGATATTTGAGGTTTTGTTAAATATAAAATCATTGATTACTTAGATTTTAATGTGATAATGCTTTGGACAAATTTTGACCACTGCCAATTAGTCAATTGATACCAAATCAATAAAACAGTAGGAATTAATGATTTTATACTGTTGAGTAGGTTTGAAACAATAAATTGTTAGAAGTATGATCAATTATAATTTTTGGGATGTTTATAATTATTGCCTAGAAGTAACTTACCAAATTTGCAATTTAATTTGTGTATTTATTTTGATTTTGACTATTCTTCTAGTTCGGTGGATGAGGACACCTACGACCATATCGCTGCAACATATTTTCTCTTGGCTGAGAGCAGGTTGAAGAAGCAGTATAAAGAAGATGTGTTTGAGATAACTCCACAAAATAAACATCGTGGTACCTTGACTAAGCCTCAGCATACCCCAACAACCCCAAGGTAAGAAC
>KN887388.1:48263-59166 GCA_000934455.1 Apostichopus parvimensis | reverse complement strand
GAATACAGCCTGTTTTGCACAGGACTTGTTTCCCTGAGGGGCACCGGTTTGAATCCAGTTCTCTCGAGTCGATAATTTTCTTTCTCTGTTGTTGTTTGTTTTAAGATCTGAAATTTTGTTGCTACTATATACCTGCTCCTCGATCCTCATAGGTAAAACTCAAGGAATTTCGTATAGTTTTATCTACTGTCGATCTTTTTATAAAAAAGAAAGATGCAATTTTTAAACTGAGATAACATTCCTCATTAAATTTGCCTGTTTACATTCAAAGATCTCTTGAATTATTCAAACTGGTAAAGTCGTCTATGGTGATGAACTGACTGACTGACTGACTGACTGACTGATGGGCATTACGCTCTGTGTAAAGGAGCCCCTGACCATCAACACCCAAGAATCTCTCCTTCGTCATCCTAAGGTATTCAGAATAATCAACAGACTACTTGATAACGGAAGAAACTGGTCATTCACCTCCTGTATCTAGTTAATTAGCTTCAATTTGCATTGATCAGAAGTCTCCCCCTGTTAACAATCATGGTTTAACAGGTTTTGAAAAAAAAAGTCTAAAGACATAAAATTCAGCGAAATCTTCGTCTTTTGCTCTGGGATATATATTATTATAATATAAAGAACTTTTTTATTTCGTGTACACGTGTGGTTCTTCCATGTGGATGATGTGGATTTATGTACTGCTGTTGTACTTATTATGCGACTGGCAATCTTTTGCAATCATTTTACTGGGATCAGTGCCACTCAAAGTGAAGTTTTCCATTTGGTAAAAAATTGAGATTTTGAAATAACGTATGAAATTAAAATAATAATGATGTCTTTGAACCCTGATTATAGCCTATTCAACGTACACTGATTCAGGGGGTGGTAGATCTTTTCTTAATTGTTGATTATTTGTTTTAGAACATACTTTCGAATGTGATATTTATTCAAGAATCCTATAAATCAAAATAAAAGAAACTGTTAGCAAACTGCTTATCCACTAAAGAGCCTGTGTAAGAGAATGTTTAAAAGTAAGAGGGCCTGACGTTACGATTCCTAGCAGAGGCTGAAGAAGATCCTACCAGGATTAAAACGTCAGGCCCTCGTACTTATACCCAAGAATCCTATAATATAGTGACTGTTCAGTAATTGTTTTACTTTGCATGTGGGAGAGATAATACCACAGATCTATGCAACCAGCTACATTAATAAATTTTGTGATATTGACTAGAATATCAATACAGTATTTCATGTTTTAGATAATATAATGTCTTTTTTTTTGGGGGGGGGGGAAGTATAAAATTGTTACTTGAAAGCAATTTCATCATGGCATCATTACATTCAACCACAGACAGCATCATTATAGTTTACATACAGCAAGTCATAAAGAAGTAGCTCTCCACTTCATTATTATATCGATTTCAGAATTTTCTGTCAAGTGCTGCAGCTTTTGAACAAAACCAACCAATTCATCTCTGAAAATGGAGTCTCAATTCATTCACATGACTATAGCTGTTATCTTTACAAAAGACTGATTGATTGATTGATTAAAGTGTACTACTTTGTTACTTTGCAAAGATCACACTTTGACATCAAATGTTACATGTTAATTGGTTATTCAATTTAAAAGCAAGTTTCATTTTAATATCTGTGATATATTTCTACTCAATACTTTACTACATGATGATTGTAAATCAGAAGCCACAAAACCAGTCTATAAGTTCATCATAAAAGTTTCTGTCTTCTTTGTTTTGAAAATGATAGTTTGAGTAACCGTGGTTACAGAAATACAACTTTACCATCAGATATTGATTACTGCAGTAATTCTAAGAAATATCTTGGTCTGCTTCAACCATACATAAACTGAATGATATTTTATTCGTAACATGTACACTAGTACAGATCTATCTATGCATGAATTGACCTGCATTAGAGAAAAATTGCTTGGTCACCTGATTAATATTAAAAACAAAATCAGAGATTGATTAAAATTTCATTATCAGTATTTATCTTTTCGTGATGCAGTTTGTGTTTGGACATTTATTGAAAATATAAGCTACTCAATCGCCCTGTCAATAGAGACTATGAAATTAAAATTGAAATTATGGCTGCATTGGTATATATATTGCAATATGTGTATGTCATCTGGTTGGTAGGATGTACATATACGTATAGGGAGGAGTTCACTGTTCAAAGGACGAAGTAATGGGTTTTAAATGATTGACTTGATCAGTTTTAACCAAATATATGAATATGTTTGAAAAATGTAAAGAGGATGGTGGTAGTGCTGATATCAGGGATGAATGTGTACATGATACAAACTACAGTTTACATGTCACAGTTTGGAAACAGAATTTACTGTCTTAATTCAAGCGGTTCCAGCAAAGCTAGAAATTGGATTTAGCAAGGTGTTTTGTTTAATTTGTAGATTAATATTTTCCAAGGGTTGAATAGTTAGTAAGGCAGAAGTGTCATCAACAAAGACATTCCTACTCCCATGTCCGCCACTTAAAGTCTGACGGACGCACATGTAAGCATAATACCAAAAGTTTCTCTAATTCTGAAGGAAATGAAGGACATCCCATCATTCAATATCACTACAGTGCACAGCTATGCATGGTGACAGAAGTTTTGTTTGGAGCCGTTTAAAGAACAGAACCAAATCCCAGTTGCAAACCACAATGGTTTTAGTATATAATCAAGTATGCTGAAAACAACATGCATGTTTAGACATGTATTATTTTCTTGAAGGTTGTCAACATCAACATGATTATTTTTGGTCTAGCAAATGAAGAGAGTAATACAATTTTTGTAATGAAGAGAGCTAATTAATGGGAGGTCATAGTATCCTCATTAAAGGTCAACAGTAATTACTGTCATTGGTATTTACTCAGTCTCTGAGGAGCACTACTATCCAGTGAAAACTGTGAACCTTCAAAATCTGTAGATTTATCCAATGCCCAAATGTATTGCTGAATATAAGATCATTCTTTTTGCATCAAAAAGTTTTCTATTATTTTTTAAATTAGATTTAAATTTTCTTTACTATTAGATACAATATGATGAATTTGCAACCAAAATTTTACTTATCAAGATTGATCGTCACTAAATTAATGAATAAAAATCCCCAACTATTTTATTCTCCTCCCCCCCCCCCTTTATTTTCCATTCCGCATATTTATGAATGCAGGAATCAAGGCTTGACTAATTAGCTATAAGCATGCACAGTCTATATAGAACTATGATGGTATCAAACAATGCATTTCATGTGTTGGAGGAATTTAACCGTAATAGTAATTACGGACTTTGCGACCCGCGTTATATAGCATTGCTAACTTTGCAAGCTGCCATCCCCCGCACAAGTTTGCAAGGTCGGTAAGAGTGACTTCATAGTTTTCCCTTTCCGGAAACCAAAAATGGAGAAACGCCTCAATCCAGACCCTAATTAAGGCTATTTAGTACTGTTAAGGTTTCCTTTGGTCACTAAAAAAAACATGGAACAGCTAGTATTTTTCTCACAAGAAAGAACTTGGAAAGCCATTGTAGATGATTGTACGAATAATGCAGGAAAATTGACCACACTACTGTATATTTCCATAAAATTCTTGAATCAACCATGAATCATGTTTTAATATCTATCCATTTCTTTCAATAGCATCAAAAATATGTTGTTGACTCTTTGACTTTGTTTAAAAGCTGTACATAGCACTCTTTACACAAGGGAAAACATTTCCATAAAATATACGGATTTACAGTTTTAAAACTATTGCCTTACAGCCTGTGGTAAAGTGAAGCAAAACTGTGAAAAGTATCTGATTGCGAGAGCGTGTCACTCTTGAGCCCCACGAAAAGTCAGCAACAGAGGCCGGGGAGTGTTCTGCATGAAGTACATGAGTTAACTAGATTAGGTCGAGCATCGCAAAGCTGGATGGTAGAAGATACTGGTTGGAGAGCAATGTTGGAGATCAATAAAAAGGCTAAATTGATGGTAAAAGTTTTCCAAACAGCTGATCATGTAGGAAGATGCTTATTCAAATCGGAAGATATATAGCAGGGCTTTGTCATGATACTGAAGAATGAAAACTTTAGCAGATCTTCTAAAATATGATATTATTGAGCCACTTGATTAATATAAATTAGTGACATTTTTTCATTATTTATTGACAATGTATATTTTTTGTGATGGATAATTAATGCCCATTCTAAAATATTGAACTAGTATATCATTTTCTAGCTGATATTGGCATGCTCTCCCTCCAACATCACTGTTTTTGTTTTGCGTGAAAATGTTATGAAATAAATAAAGGGAATTAAGGTAAATCATTCCATCTTCTACAGTAGGTGTTACTATGCATGACATCACACAGAAACTGGCAGCCTAAGGATATGAACTTTATACCATGATATATTTTTTTAATTTTTTTTTTTAGTTTTCACAGAATTGTTGTAAGTTTAATACATTTAATGGGGTATAGACGGTTGGCAGGTGGAAGGAAACCAGATGAGAGTTTCGACCAATCAGTTATAGATATGAAATTTCAGTGGTTAAGCTGTTTGCAACATGTTGTATTGTTATGAATTCATAATACTGTTCATAATCAAGGCAAGTTTTAGGACAAAAAAAAAAAGGTCTCACTTTTTGTTGTCAGAACAGCAAATTTGGTAATGTCAGAAAATATACCAAAGTAACAAAGAATGATCAATATGTACACTGTAAGAGAGATTTGTAGGTTTGAAAATAGAAGACTTGGTATATTTTGGGCCAAGAAACCTCTCCTTCATGTGGATCATATACGCCTACACTATTTTGTTTAGTATTTTCAAACTGATGGAGGGTGATGCCAATTTATCAGTTTACCTATTTGGGGATATTTATTCATATGAAATCTGAATAAGATGTAAACAACTAGTCGTCCACTGGACGACCTCCAAAGCTCATTTTGAGTTGTCAAACGGTAATTTGGTCATCTCGGACAACAGGACGACCATTGCAGATTTGCCTTGATAATGAAAGACTAGAGTATCAACTCATTTGGTCATTTAGTTTTAGATTACTTTATTCAGGCCACCTTACTTTTACACATTACTTTTTTGATAAGGAAAACTACAGACAAACTTCAAGAAAGGATGAAAAACAGAGAATAGAAAATCTGGTCCAAATTCCTGTCTTCATGGATCGTTACATTATTTCGATGAGAAATTAAAATACATTTTATTTTCAAAATGAGCATAATGAGCATTATACAAAAAGTTAGCATTTACAACCAACAGACCACAGTTGGCATTGATTGTTATTTTCGACTCATTAACAAGTTTAATAATGTCATCGTTAATTCTCGTGAAGTAATGTGAACCTCGCTGACCATCATTAACAGATGTACATCCATAGGTTACATGCGGCATTCAATCAAGGAATATTTCGATGTAAGGTTCAGATACTGAGAATTGGTTTTGAACTGACGATGTGGAATAATTTCTCCCATTTAAGTGTCACAATGTCTGCCACTGGACTATCCCTTTAACTTTTGCCGTTATTTAGTACCTTCTTCCTCTTTAAGATTCTCTACAGCAGTACTTCACAAAATTATCTATTCTGTTAACGAGGCATTTTCACATTTTCTCCATCAGTGTCCTTTCCTCTCATCCAATCAAAAAAAAAGAAGAAGACCCTTCACTACATTCTAATATTTATTCTAATCAACTTAATAGCATTCCTTTTGGCCACAGCTGAGACAAGGGATAAATTACCAATCCACTCACATTTTATTCAAATTTCGAAAGCTTCAGTTGAGGAAATTCCTGTTTAACCAAACCTCAAACTAGGTCAGATACATGGCCTCTCTCAAGATATTGCTAAATTCTGTCTTTTATCTCTTTTTTTGCATTAGATATGAGAATTGCTACAAAAAATCTACAGAAGCATGAACCATAGCGCCCTAGTTGAGCAAAATGGGTTCTTGTTGCAAAGAATATATAAAATTATGGATTTCTATGGAAAACTGTTTTGAAATCGCATGTGCTGTGTTGTGATTATATATGTTATATAGGAAGTGTGCAGGATGGGGTTATAGAAGAAAAGGAAGGGCTTAGTCTAGAAATGTTATTTAACAAGTTTAGATTTTCAGGGAAAAGCTTTTAATAATGGATTCCAATTAATTATCTTTCATTTTTAAAACACTATTTATAAATTTGTTTGTGTATTCTTCCTCTGGGTCTAGCAATAGTAATTTATGGTAAGTGTGCTAATTCAGAAACAAAACAATCAGGTTTTTATCAAATATATTGATAGACTGTGGAGGAAGTGAATAAACTTGTTTGAAATTGTGAAATATTTCTAGTGTAGTACTACCTTTATTTTCTTTAATTTTCTTTAATCTTATATGCTAAAGTTTTGCATTGCATGCAGGCGTAACTATATTACTGTGCAAACACTGAAAAATGTTACCATTTCTTTTATTCTTTGATACAACATCATTCTATCCATGAACATTGCTAGAAATTTTAAAAGGTCTCTCTTCTTTCCCAAAAGCACAGTGCTTAATTTATTACCACTAAAGTACTAACGGTTTTGTGCAACAAATTTGCAAATTTGCAGGACGTTACTCGTAAATACTGAAATTTATGAATAATTATGTGAAAAAAATTCTATTCTCCTTCGAGCTATATTACCCTAGAATAAGAGCATGCACTGCACTGTAACTGGATGAAACCACCTTACCGGGGTTATCTTTAGAGGATAAGCAAACACAGTCAGAGTCCCTTTTGTAGTCGGTGTTTGTCTTACTCAAGGGTTTCAATATTCCCTCCTAAAGAAACTTACCATAGGAAAATAGCAGTGACATTTAAAACCTGCACTGGGAACTCAGAACTAACAAGTTCGGGAGGAAAACAAGATAAAAAAAGTGTTGTGTGTTTGAATCGGCTTTCAAATTCAATGAAGTCATTTAAAAGGCAGAAAATGTGAGTGCTGCACATGTTGATGATAACGACAATCTTGAGATATTTCGTTGTCGTGGCAATGTGCTGTATATATCACTAGCACAGCTGAGACAAGTGAAATGCTCTCCTCTTCAGCTTAGGACTGGGTTTTTTAAGTTTTTTTTTTAGTGCTTTTGAATATTGCGTGCATCTATAAATCATGCTTAAATGAGGTATATTCCTTCAGAATTGCTGTAAGTATTTATACGTGTACCTAGGATATATACATATTCATATGGTTTATGAGTAAATGAAATGTCAGAGCGACTTACATAATTATAGCAATTTACCAGAATATTTCAGTTGGTGTTATCAATGCATCCTTGTAGTTTTTATGCTTGGTGAATGTGTAGCCTATACACTGTAGGTTGCAAGAGATTGGAACAATTGATAAGACTGTCTTTCAATACGAGAACCTTGGAATGAAAGAACTGATGTAAAGATAAACTTATTAAAAAACTTCATTCAAAGATAGCTGTTTCAGTCATGTCATCTCTGCACTCATGCAATCCATTGACTCATCTTTGTAATTATAATGCTGTGTAAAAAACTAGGATCGAAACGTCAGGCCAACTTACTTAATTTTACACATTCTCTTACACAGGCTCTCTAGTAGATAAGCAGTTTGCTAACAGTTTTATTTTATTTTAATTATAATGCTGAAAGAAACTGGCAAACTCTGATACCAATCAAAGTGATAGAAGTATATCTTGTAGAGCTGTTTGGTTTATTTACTTCGCTCCTTGCTTACCTGTCTCCTCATAGTCCCAGCACTCTCATTTTGCTGTGTCTATAGTGAACTGGAGAGCACACAATGAATATTGTAGACATTTGGGTGGTAGAATGAGAAGGGAGGGCATTGACCTGAGGGGTCCGGTCATAGAGGGCGCACAGTGCTACATGCTTACCAGTTCACTCTAGACACGGTAGTATGAGAGTGCTGAGATTGGGAGGAGACAGGTAACCTTATCACTTGTAAGTATCCAAAGCTGTTAAGTTTTAGAATATACAGATATACAGTTAAATCAGAGACTTATTAGTTTTGTAATAATACAGAATTTATATGATGATGTTTAAATGTTATAGAATAGCCTACTCAAATAGTTTCACAATCATTAATTAGGAATCAAACAGGGTAGTGTACACTGATAGAAAATTCCTTTCAGCTCTGATTGAAATGATCAGTATTTGGTTTCAGATAATGAAGCAAGACAAGTTAGAATGAAAAGTTTCTTGCTAATGAAGTAATTTGCAAAAATGTTACCAAGTAATTAGGTTAGGTACAAGTGGACTGGAGATAAAACCAGCAAATTTTAGGGAGTTAAACTGGAGTTTCTTGTTATTTTGAGCAATGATGGTTGTTCAGGATTTGCAGACTTATCTTCATGGCAAATTTGCTTGCATAGCTCAATTGCAAAGTCAAGTGATATGAAAAATTATAAAATTCTTGGCAAAAGATATGTACTTCAAATCTCCAGGGCTACCAATTGGGTCAAGATGTTGACTGTACATAGTCAACTCATCATTTCATACTTATGAATATGCATGTGCTCATAGGCATACAGTATGATAATGGTTTTACATAAATTTAAAGTTACATATATATATATATATATATATACATAAATCATATCTGGCGTAAAATTGCAGAGTAATTTAAAGTTGGATAGTGGATTGTACTGCATGTCTGGTGATGGTACAAGACACAATAATTTTCTTATTGAATGTTATTATACATATCACCATGTATGTTTTTCTTTTGATTATTTTTGGTATAGATTATCAGAAAGAATGTACCGTGTACCCTGTAGGTCATACACAGTACAGTATTTTGGTGATGTATATTTATATAATGAAGAGTTGATATTAAAATATGCAGATTTAATTAGCATTGCCTTTCTTATATTAAATAGCCCATGGATGTTTGATACAAAAAAGTATGTGAAATTGAAGATTTATCATATATTCCATTTGATTTTGTTGATAGCAACCCAACGAAAGCATAGATTCTCCAAGAGAGGTGGCATTTTTTTTTATTGTCGGTTACATACTCATCTGGATGTCCAGAGTTTATTGATTATCTGTCACAGTACAATATTGCAGTGGTGTTAGGATGATAACATTTGATCCTTTGATATTTTTATTGTTGGAAAATTTCAGTAAAATGTGGAAGGCATATGTAACACGACAGCAATTATTCAACTTCAATAAAAGTGTGTACATCTAGAAAAGTATTTTGCATGTTTGGTGAACCATACTTGGTTCTTTTGAAATGAAGATTTAATGAAATTAAAGATTAAATTGCAAAATAGTTGAATGTACAGTAGCTAGCTTGAAATTCTTCTCTATTCCCCCTATATCTCTCTTTAACAATTAAACCAAGTAAATACTGAGAAATTTAAGCAAATACCATTGTATTATAATCAAATTTGTTGAAAGGTTAAATGTCGCTTTGGAATTGGTTTATTGCCGTATTGGATATAGCTCAGTATATTCATTCAAATAACAACGCATTAAGAGGCTTTAATATGTCAGAATCCCTGAACATTTTTGTTTATGTTCATTAAAAGAATTGATAGGAAGTGATTGTGAAAAGTATGTTGTCAACGACAACATTGCATAAAGGACTGTCATGTCATCTACCTTATAAATTTCATATTTTTGCTTAAATTGACTCAAATATCCACAATAAAAGTGTCCCTTAAAATATATATACCTTGTTTCTTCATTCTTTTCAATATATCAAGTACCAATGAAAAATCTGTTAGTTGCTATTATCGCTGACTAAATATGGTATGCCCAGAGAGAGATATGAACCGAAAGATGACTTGGAAAATGTGTAATGAAGCAATCGTTCCTCTGGGAGGCAAAAGGAGTCTTAAAAAAAAAATCATCATCATATTGCTAGCTTCATTCATTCCTTCTTCATCTTTATGATCTATATATATGTGTAGAGAAATCGAAGGCATCCCAAACCAGAGTGTAATTACATATTGGCCGAAAGCATGTTGTGTATATATATATATGTGGTGACAACTTCGCCTCACAGTGACAAGAGGGAAAGCTGAGAATTATTTATAAGGAAACTTAACTCAATCAAGTGTGGAGAATAATCCAACACATTTTGTCGTATATATATATCACCGAGTATTGCAAAATCACTCGAGAGAATATCACTCTTCCTTTTCCTGTCCATTTCACTCAGTCTCTCTCGATGGTAATTTATTTCTATGGTGATCTGGATAAATACTTTTTTCTCGCAGATAATATTCTTAAAAAATTTTCTGATAGCATTTGGACAGGGTAATAATCGATAGAAGTCGTGCTCAGTGCTGACTGTCTATAGGCTAATCTTTAGGCATTTTTTTAAATCGTTTTTTTCTACTTTGAGAGCAGGTTGATTATTTATCAGTCCTTATTTTCTAGAGATGTCGTCATGTTATTGTTGACTGCAGTTAAGACAGGCGTTTAATGTTGCTTCATAGTCGTAATCATTTTTTAGTTTCCTGTAATGTAATGCCTTGAAATGCTTTGATTGTGTTAAAACTTGAAAGATGATATAACATATTGTAATGTAGTTGATGACTTTATGTAAATATCAATATCAAGGACACAAGTTTTCTTGGATCCTTTAATCCGACAATTACACGGATGTGTGCCTGTGTTGCAAAATTTCATCTTTTGTATGGTAGCTTCATATGGCATATTTCAAATTGGGAAACAACTTTGCATCTTTTCAGACCAATTAGCCATCGATAGTAATATTCTTAAAAATTTAATTCGCTACCCGCTTACCTGTCTCCCCACAACATTAGCACCTCATTCTACCGTGTCTAGTATGCCCTGGTAATCTTTTAACACTGTGCACCCTCAGTGACCGGCCACTTGCGTTCAATGCCCTTCCTTCTCATTCTACCACCCAAAGTGTTTACACATA
>KN887388.1:7811-24339 GCA_000934455.1 Apostichopus parvimensis | reverse complement strand
CCAGTCAGTTTTGGGGTCTATAAGTATTGCTTAAAAAATGTCTACCTTTCTCAATTAGTAATGTTTATATTTTTTATAAAAATTGCAAACCGATTAGCAAGGCCCGGAAAGGGTCATTTCCGGCGATCTAGAGTGTATCTTTACTCAAAAAATTTCTGTACGCTCCGCGCCAACCAATGGTGGCGCTCCGCTTAGATAGTGTCGAAAGCGCCCCTACAGACTATTCTCGCCCCCCCTGACCAATACCCCTAGCTCCGCCACTGCAAACCAGTCAGTTTTGGGGTCTATAAGTATTGCTTAAAAAATGTCTACCTTTCTCAATTAGTAATGTTTATATTTTTTATAAAAATTGCAAACCGATTAGCAAGGCCCGGAAAGGGTCATTTCCGGCGATCTAGAGTGTATCTTTACTCAAAAAATTTCTGTACGCTCCGCGCCAACCAATGGTGGCGCTCCGCTTAGATAGTGTCGAAAGCGCCCCTACAGACTATTCTCGCCCCCCCTGACCAATGCCCCTAGCTCCGCCACTGCAAACCAGTCAGTTTTGGGGTCTATAAGTATTGCTTAAAAAATGTCTACCTTTCTCAATTAGTAATGTTTATATTTTTTATAAAAATTGCAAACCGATTTTCATAAAAATTGCAAACCAACCACTAATACTAAATATAATTTCTATGGTCTTACTGTTAATTTTGACCAATCAGGAGAGATTGCTAGCAAATTATTTTGATATTTTGTGCCTGTGTGTGTGGGAGGAGGGGGAGGGGGAGGGGTGGGGAGGAAGATTGGGAATTGGGGGAAGGAGGGAAAGGTTGGGCATTGGGAGAAAGGAGGGGATGTAAGGTCCCTCTGGTGTCTCACTTCTCTATCAATTAAAACCTGTAATTTAAAGTTTATCAGCACATAGAAGAAGATGAAAAAATTAAAAAAACTGGGTTTAGAGGTCTCCTTCATGAGTTTAACTGAAAGCTGGATTAACTAATTTCAGGTTAACTGTTTTGATAGCAATCAGGTGAAGTATTGCTTTCAGCTATATGAAGTACCTGGGATGAAGTTGTACTTTAGGACTCTATTTTAATGTTAACCTTGCATGCTGTTTGCATTATTTAGTAGCAATTCTTATTGAGCATATATATAACATGAGATACTTTAAATATGATTTGCTGTTTCTGTGAAAGTTTCACACACTATAGCCTGTTTAACATTACCAATCACAACCCACGCTATCGGGTGTTCAACATTGAAACCCATTCAATTAAAGTAGAACCTCTGCCTCTGTGTGTTTACAATATACCCTGAGCTCAGTATCCAGCACTTGCAATCACCACCCCAATGGAAGTTGAGGTTTGTTAATAGCTGTTTGATGTCCAGTACTACTAATACTGTACTGCCTACAGTTGTATCAAGTTAGGTGCGTAGTAAGTAGCAGAACACACAGGGCGTCGGTCTGTACCACCCCCCACCCCCACCCGCCTTCTTGATTCTATTATATTGAGAGGTTCAAATCAAGGGGTCTGATCAGCATTTACACCGCAAATTGCACAAAATCTCCGGGTTCAACTCTGCGCTCATTCTCAAGTGTAAACGTGACTTAAATGGTAGCATGTCCCGGTTACCATGTGCAATATTTTCTTGACATTGTAATTGGCTGTGTGCACAATTGTAACAGTAACATTGTTGTTTGGAGCTCAGCCTTAAAAAGTTTCCTATTAATTTGTGTTTAGTATTTACTTCACTCCTCCCTTACCCGTCTCCTCCCAAGCTCAGCACTCTTGTTCTACTGTGTCTAGAGTGAACTGGTAACCTTTTAACACTGTGTGCCCTCTATGACCGGACCAAGTCGGTCAGTGACCTCCCTTCTCATTCTACCACCCAAAGTGTTTAGAACGTTGGTTTTCGACTTGGATTTTTATTTGCTCGAATCTTTTTGCTGGTTTAAATTTGTGAACTAGTCATTTACTACTACACATCACTTCCTATGCTTTTTACCATTGTAATTTCAAAGCACTAGTGAACAAAATGCTTATCACCGAGTTTTGTTCAATTTGAAATATTGTCATCATTTCAAAATATTTTCCTGTTACTTTTCATACTGACATGATAACAGCTATACAGTATGTTCCGTTCATGTTCTTTATGGACGTGTCACTCCGATTCTTAATTTAACAAGACGCGCACACTCATGTAAGCTTGTCAGATTTATAAACATTTCTCATATTAAAACTTGTTTTAGGGCACTCATGGGAGACAGAAAATTCCCAATAATATTAAAAATTCATTTTCATCAAAATAAGGAGCGGATATTTAAAATGAAATCCGTATGTCAAAAACTTGGGTTATTTTTGTTAACAAAGTAAAGATATTCAATAGGGAAGGGGCATGGCAGTGGAGAAGTTCATATCAGTGTATAGTCTGAATTGGGGTCAAAGACTTTATCATCAGAATAGGCTTGTATACTTCGTGAATGGTAGATTCCAAAGGAGGAGGTGCTGAGCAATTGCCCAGAGGAGGGTCAAGGGCAAGGGCGGCGGAACCGGGGGGGGGGACAGGGGGCACGTGCCCCCACTTTTCCTCAGGTTAAAAATGTGCCCTTTTTCTACATAAAAATTGTACTCTTGATCACCTTATTAGGTCAGCAATATTTCAGTAAGAGATCTAATCCTAATTTAGAACTATTAATGAATTTCTGTGTGTCAAACTCAAAGCTATTCGAATGGAAAAATGCAGTGCTAGTATGCATTTTTTCCTTGAAGGGGGGGGGGGGCGTTGATGGAGTGATGTGTATACACAAATAAGATAATACAATAAGAGTTATAAAGGGTACTAAATATCAGGCTGCATCAGTCCAATCGAATTTCTGCAAAGTGCCCTTCGACGTTGGTGCCCCCCCAAATTAAAAGTGCTTCTGCCGTCCTTGGTCAAGGGGGCACAGTTCTGAATTGTTACCAGTTGTTAGACTAGGTTGACGGGAAGGTGCAATAGTAGAGTTATGACTGGTAAGTTTCATAGCTTTGTAAATACCCAAATCAGGGAGTTTTAAGGTTTCAGGAGTTTATTTTAGTTCATACACTCCATGCTTTCCAATGTAAATCTTACTTGGGGTGACAGATGTCATTAGATTGACATGAATTAATTTCATCAAATATTGTCACATTTATTCCTGCTTTATGTTTAGTCCTTTGCATTTTTTATTGTCAAAGACTGTGTTTCTTCATATAAAGAACATGAGGAATTGAAATTCAGATATATGGCCACCATGCTATGAATTTTAATGATAGACTTTTCTGATGGGATTAGTTTGAATACAAAGACTCTAATTTAACTTTTGGAATAGAGGTAAAATTATTCTACTGTAGCTATATTCTGTTCTTGAATTTGCATTCATGAAGGAAAGTCAGCTTTAGATTTATTTATAATATGAAGGTTGAGATGAGTGGATCAAAATGTGTTGTAGTTTTAAATTTATGGAGAATTTCATGTACACTGGTTTCTATGCAGTTGTTGAGGTTAATTATTATCTGAGTAATTAGCGAATTTGATTCTGTTCTCAACATTTTGTCGATTAATCATGCATCCATGATGAAAGAAATATATTTATATAAACCCTCCCAACTTCAGCACAAAACAGATACAAAAGTTCACATAACAACAGAAAATAACAGCACTGCACACTAAAGAAACACTGTACAACCCAATTGCCTAAAAACCATTTAGTTCCTCATCATATAGAATCCCAGTGGTAATAATATTGGTATTTCCATAGTGCACGAAATTTTGAACATGTTCATGTTTCAGTCGACCACGACGACGTTTGGAGCAGTTTGTGTATTTTTCATGCATGTTTAGTCTACCAATGTTACCTGGGAATGAATGGATTAATAGGTATAATCAATTTGGTTGCTAACTGCCCATGTCAAAACGAAAAGTGCTGCTGCTGCAAAATCCTGCTCAGCTGGAATGTATCAATATCAACCAATAAAGGATGATCTCAATACAGACGTAAAGTGTCTATTATGTGAACCTATGGAGTACAAAAGATTACACATCCTACTCAGGATGCTGCAGCTCCCTCAAAGGCTAATAGTAACATGAATAAAAGACGTCACCAATGTCAACAAGAAAAGCTGCAGCAGCTGCAAAATCCTGCTCAGCTGGAATGTATCTATATCAACAATAGAGGATGATGATCTCTATACAGACATGCAGTGTCTATTATATGAAACTGTGGAGCACAAAAGATGACACATCCTACTCAGCCTGGCTGCAGGCTGCTGCAGCCCCCTCAGCATCCCTACATTTCATATGTTCTATTAAAATATGTTCTATTAAAATTCTCTTGAGGAAAATCAACATGCAAACATTGTTCTGACATATCAGGCCTACCTCTAAAAATCAATATGACAGCATGTCTCATATTTAAAGTGCTCTGCGTTATGCCATTGCATAGGGTTAGCATCCTCGTTCAATTTTGAAAATGGATAAATGTGTTCTGGGTGACTGATGATGCAGAACGGCCTTCATCGCGGCTTCTTAATTACCGAACAATCTGAAGGCATTAATATCAGTAGTGACCTTATCCTGTCTAGGTTTGGTACTTCAGTGTTAGATATATTATAGCATGATGAAGAAGAAATGAAAAACAAGAATTGATAAAAAGGTATTGCATTTATTTATCTCGATGTGGATGATGACACATAGGAGGGAAGAATCATTTCTTGTATTGGGAGGAGATCAGCTAGATATATAATATAGAACAGTTGATATATTAGGTATCACTGATTAGTCGATGTGATGCTAGAAGTAAACAACCCTTCAATAATTGACCCATTTAGATGTCAGTCATAAAGCCACAATAAGAACAACAACATAAATAATAGTATGTATGGGTGTATGTACAGGCGCGTAGCCAAGGGGGGGGCGAAGGGGGCAGCCGCCCCCCCCTTGAGCATATTTTTTTTAAATTTTTTTTTTTTTAAATTAAAATTTTTTTTTTTTTTAATGTTTTTATGATATCGCTAGTAATTTCAAAAGAGAAAATGCTAAGATGCAACTTACAAGGCCTGGGAAGTGCCTTTTCCAGCGATCTGGGAGGCATTTTCAGCCAAAATTTTCTTGTACACTTCGCGCCAACCATGGTGGCGCTACGCTTAGATAGTATGCAATGCCATATCTACGGCTCTGAAAAGTTTTCTAATTTTCGCCCCCCCCTTGGCAAATTCCTGGCTATGCGCCTGTGTATGTATGTATGTATGTATGTATGTGTGTCTTTTAGATCCTCCTGCAAGCAGAAACTAGCGAAGTAGCCTCATTGGCTTATCAAAGCCGCAAGCTGACCGAAGTCAGTCTCTTAGATTCATATTTAACGTCCATGATTATGAATTGTCAATTGTCACCAACTCTGTAACTGGACGACATACATTAATCTTGGAGTGACTCGAACTCGGGACCTTATGATTGAAAGGCACCGGCGTTAACCACTGAGTTAACACTCTTTAGTAGTGTGAATAACAACAGTTATATAAAGAAAAGAATAGATAACAATAAGTACATCAACAAAATAATAACAACAATGACAACTATTAAAACAATAAGATCAACAATAGCTCACCGTGGCGTCCTTCCTACTCGTCGAGGCCGACTCTCTCGGTTCTCCTTGCCCCGACGGCCCGGCACAGCCATCATGCTCAGCGCCATTCACTTTCAGGGCTAGTTGATTCGGCAGGGGAGTTGTTACACACTCCTTAGCGGATGCCGACTTCCATGGCCACCGTCACAACCTAAGCATGGCCACCATCACAACAGCAGCAACAATCAGCATGAACATCGATAATATAAACAACATCACAATAAAACTAACAATATGCACCATAATAACAAAAACAAGGATAATAAGAACAATAATAATATTGACAATGACAACAAATAAGAACAACAATAATATGAAAAGCAAGAACAAAAAAATGACAATTACCATAACAATTAATATATTTATAGTGCGTAAAAGAATATTTCAAAGCACTTTACACTGAACGAGGTGCAATATGGGTGACAGATCCGAAGGAAGGAAAACACTGCTAAATTTATAACACCCGCTTTACTTTCCTCATATATATCTGCATTATCCTCTAACATTACTCTCAAATTGGTCAAGTCTGTAAATGGGGTACGTGGCTACCATCCATACAGGCCCTGCCTTCTCCTTCCTCTTTAGACCATTGGTATAGGAAGATCTCGCAAAATTGGTCCAGTTTTTGACATGGGGATAAGATTTGTAAGGAAGGGGACGTACCCAACTACACTTTCTGTCTTCCTTTAATCATATACAGTATGAATTTTACATTCTGAATGGTGTAATTATCTATGAAGGATATGATTTGTAGAAGAATTGACAGAAATAATTATATAAAGCATATCGTTATTATCATTGTGAAATGGGCAGCTGATGTCACTTCATTCCTCTCAACATGCAGTGTTGACCATGCACAGCAACATGTAGGTGTTTCTTTCTATTCTGACAAATATGCATGTCTAGGTAGTTTAATGGGTGTGAAGACTCGCAGAAACGTCTAATGCCGGTAATCTGACTTAGTTTCGAATGAGGTGTAACAGAAGTGTTAGACACCAACATCGATCCCAGAAAATACACACACAGCTTGCTACCGTCGGTAATTAGACACTAGTGTACAGTCAGTACATACAGCCAGTGGCGGAGCGTCCATACAGTCAGGGGGGGCGGATGCCCCCCCCCTGAGGGACTCAAATGGACTGCTGGCGCCCTTTTCAGCTTTTTACCACTCTTTACTTATTCGCGATTATTGACTTTTTTTATTGCGCCCTCATCTACCTATTGACATTAATTTGGCGATGACACCTATTTATTCTTCGTTTATCAGCAAATTAGCAAGGCCCGGAAAGGGTCATTTCCAGCGATATAGGGAGTATCTTTACTCAAAAAATTTCTGTACGCTCCGTGCCAACCTGTGGTGGCGCTCCGCTTAGATAGTGACGAAAGCGCCCCTACAGACCATTCTCGCACCCCCTGACCAATACCACTAGCTCCGCCACTGCATACAGCTGCGGTCAATACCCACAGCACAGTGTACAAATGATACAGCGATGGACTTCTTAGGTCCAGCAAAGATAACAAGGTATCACGTTTCATTACTGTCTGCATTTTGTAGCGACACAAACAAAACGTCAATTGCAAGCAATGGAAAGTTAACTTTTTCAGATGGCCGCACACGGTTTGGGGCGAGTCTTCAATGCCTTTAAAATTAATTGCTAGTCTATGGATTTGATGTGTTGATCAAATAAAATGGGGAAGAATTTAGTGTTCAAGTTTTTGTGCAGCAGTTTTGAAAGCTCAGTATTTTGTCTCCTATAAAATACTTGGGTTCCTGTGTACAGAAAACTGCTATGCATCGTTGGACTTGTACATATGATAGCAATTTTGACCATTTTCATAGCAGTTTGTGGCAAGGTATCTTAAAAGTAGCTGTATAAGAATTCCATTGAAACGCTTACGGTAATAACTAGATTTGCGTTAAACTATATATCTTCAGATTTGTAGTGAGTATTGTTATCATACATGTTGTACTTGTATGCTAGCAAGTTATGTTGCCTGTACTAATCCTCGTTGATTATTGCATATGGTTCTCTTACTTGAGACATTTTGGAATTGATTTACTAGAGCAACATTAATATGCATGTACTCACTCTTAGAACTGTTTGTACTGATAAATTCTCCTATATGCACACACTGTTTTAGTTATAATATGCAAGGTTGTTACCAGTGGCGGAGCCAGGGGTATTGATCAGAGGGGGCGAGAATGGTCTGTAGGGGCGCTTTCGACACTATCTAAGCGGACCGCCACAACAGGTTGGCGCGTAGCGTACAGAAATTTTTTGAGTAAAGATACTCCCTAGATCGCCGGAAATGAACCTTTCCGGGCCTTGCTAATTTGCAGATAAATGAAGAATAAATAGGTGTCATTGCCATTTTGTCAGAAAATTACACCAACAAAATGTGACATATGTCGATAGGTAGATGAGAGCGCAATAAAAAAGTTAATAATCGCGAATAAGTTAAAAGTAGTAAAAAGCTGAAAAGGGCGCCAGCAGTCCATTTGAGTCCGTCAGGGGGGGCATCCGCCCCCCCTGACTGTATGGACGCTCCGCCACTGGTTGTTACCCTGTGACAAAGAAGCAAATGTTACAGTAAGACTAGCTTATATTTGAGACAAGCAAGATTATCAGAAGAAGAGGCTGGGATCATTACTTCTGCACGATGAAATTTAAGGATATTTACCTATTAGAGTCCGTTATAATGCAAGATGGCAAACATTGAGTTACTATAGTGTATGGCAGATTTTGTATGCCATTTGTTGTTTGCCAAGGTGAGTAACATAATGGTTGACAATAGCAAGGAATGAGAAGATGTTAAACAGAACCTACTGTTCATTAGAGACAAAACTGTCATTGCAATAACGAGAGAAAAGACAATTGAACCAAACACATTGATTGTGTATCTTCATGTGAATAATTATATACCAATATGTACTTACTACAGTTTATTAGTCGTATAGTGGACTACACTGCACGAGTGGGTGATTTAATATGTAAGAGAAAATCTTAATTACAAATTGCTGTTTGAGTGTTTGTGTATAATACCTGTTACATTTTGTTCAATCTTAGTTAAATTTGTCACTTTTGAATTCAATTGCAGATCTTTTTTCTTCGTTATACTCAACATTTTTACTCAAGTAAACAGAGCTACATTTCCAGTTTAATATCTGTTATTTCCCAAAACAGTGTCTGTAGCATTTAAGAATATCTTTTGTTACATCACGTCTGTAACTTCAAGTGTGTCATTAATCCAACCCTTCTCTCTTCTTTCTTCTCCTTTCTTTCCCTTTTGACAGTTTTGAAGCCTTGTTGCTCCAGAAGGAGGAGATAGAGCAAAAGTACCTCCACCTTCTTCAGATCCTTGACAGCGAAAAGACAGCCAAACTGAGCCTCAGACAACAATGCGAAGAACGCTCTGCAGAGATCGCAAGATTGAAGACAGAGGTAAGGAGACAGAGCTATAAGGGGTTAGCTGTCTTCTTAAGACATGGCCCCCTGAATGGTAGATTTGGGAGGTCATACAGCAGTGTTAAAAGTTAAACAGGTTGCTAGGCTTTGTAGATTATAGTTTGTTATGTGTGGTGTTAGTGGCAGGATGGGATTAGTATTGTTGCAATTAATCACATTAATTCTTGTTCTGCTTTCTCAGTGAAATCACACTCTTCAAATAATCAAAAGTACTTTTGAATATTTAAGGGGGTTGTAACTTTGGTCGGCAATCTGTTTTTCATCAAACTTGTCGAGTATTAATTCGTCATGCTTGCAATGGATCAAAATAATTAAGACACCCTTTCCCACATGATTATCAAGGAGCATTTATCAGTCATTAATGATTGTATGCAGTTTTCCAAAACGCTGTGACCCAACTTGGGGACTCTCTTCATTATTAATTTCAAGATTAATAACAAAATTTCCAAATTGTTTACTTTCCATTGGTTTTGAAAGGGAATTTATTTCTGATAGTCAAGCAGCTAATACACTGTTTTTTCATTATTATATTTGAGTATCAAGTGTTGTCAGCAATTTGTAGAAGTTTACTGCATAAAATTGCTCTAATTGAAATGAATGCATGAAGAATGCACATTTGATATCATGGCACTGCACACTTTAAATAGAAAGCAAATTTTCTAATAAAGGTTTCTGAAAAAGCTTCAAAAGAAACATTTAAATCCTTATTAATATAATTTTAATTTTATTACATAACCTGTAGTAAACATTACTGGATTTTTAAGCACCCTTTTGTAACCTTTAGAGCATTTTGCTAGTTTCACATGCAATATTATCCAGACTAACAAAGCTTAAAGTTATAATGCTGTTAACATGATCGAGTTTAGCATCTCATCTCACAAAGTGACTGCAGGCATAAATCTTACACAAGCACTGTAGCCTTCACACTGTAACTGTGACTTCAGTAAGTTTATACAACAACTCCAGGTAGCAGCCATCGAAAGTTTCGTAGTTCAACAAATGAAGAAATTTTTTGGAGATATTTTGTTGAGCATTATAACGACTCTTTTCTTAATTAGCGTGATAATCGCAGTAAAGTCTCAAGCTGCAGGTAGTTGATCTCGGTAGTTACCGATATGTAGAAAGTAATGACTTTTGCCTGAAGTCTTACTTATACTGTAATTATCATAGGTTACACTTCTTTGCTAGTACTAAAGAATGGCAAATGTATGCTAATTTTTGCTGATATTTGGAAAAGAAAATAAGATTAGAAAAAACACATACAATGACAATCATGCAATAAACTAACATATATACTTAGTTTTTGCATGAAAATGGTTAATTTTTACAGTGTAGATCTATCGTTGAAGAGTAGTAATATGTAACAAAGTTAAAATGCTATTGACTATTACATACTGAACTCTTTGATCTTCAGTAGCAGAAATAATAGTGGCTGTGATTTGACTGGTTTAATTAAGAATATCACAAATCAGTCAATCGACGGAGGACTCCATGTATGACGATCATTTTGTAAAGTCTTCACTAGAGAAGGAAACATTCATTGTACATGGCATCCTTTCCAGTCTTTCCAATCTAGTCATACGCAATTATAAATCTGTTCATCTTTCTCAATCATCCTGAAAACTTCTTCCCTTTGTTTTAAATTTTTAAATTTTTTTTTTGAGTTTGCTATACTGTACATTTTTGTGTGTATTAGACACCATAATGTTATTTCATCTATCATAGTTTCATCAGGACTTCTTGCCCTGATAATTACCCCATCGTTAGGCATGCATTCTACAACTTTAAATTGTGGTAATTTTGTTTCATTTAACCAATTTTGTAACCAACTTACCACTCCTGATTACATTTACAGTATTGCTGTTTTATATGGGATTCTCCCCTTCTTGGTCTGTATAGTCATAATGTGATAGAATTTTCATGCCAGCCCTTGGCGTACCTTGGAATTGCCCCAGTGACTCTCTTTCATCTGGGGCCAGATTTTCATTATCCAAGTTGTGCCTTACCTAAGAATGAGGTTGATTTATTATGTAGCTAGCTGCTTTGCTGTAAGGACTTTCCTAATTGTACATAGTTTGTAGCCTTGCTCTTAAACCTAATTTTAAGCTAACACTGTTTCTCTTTTGTGTACTTTGAGTACAGGGAGTAATTAAATTGAGCTTCATGTGACATTTTGAGCGTGCAGGGTACTTTAATTGGGTAAATACGAAGAAGAACACAATTTTTCTCTTTGGCAAGTTGGCAACTAAACATTGTAATGACATATGGGCATGGATAAGAAAGATTGATCAGAATTTAAATTTTCTAGGGAAAAACAAAGCTATGTATGTGATAGTTTGTAGATTATTGTTGCTTTTGTAATCTAAAAGTGTAAAGTTTCTCTGAATGGATGCTGAGCTTAACCATCTTTATTTGGTACACTAGGTTTAGTTTTTAAGGGTAACTTTCTGGTGGTCTAAGATGTCTTGTCAGAAAACTTGAGGTTGTTGAGAGACAACCAACCTTCGTTTTACCATTAAAAAGAAATGCAGTTGTAGATTCTATAATTAAGCTCATAACATTTTGATATTACTTACATGAAAATCATAAAAAATTGTACCATGAACCTTTCTTGTTGTTTGTACTGCTATTAATCTCATGTTTTACAGTAGTTTGTTACTATTTGAACTAAATAACCTATCAGTCATAAGAATATCATTGTCACATTTGAGCAGGTAGCAGTGTTTGCATATTATTAGACAAAGTAGGCCCGTATGTGATTAATACTGTTCAAATACAATTATTAAATGGAAATTACTTGATCATTTAATTACTCCAGGGTTCAGGTAAGTATCTGTAACAGTGTTGTAGCATGTGAAGTCATGTAGCTCATTTTGGTAAAGTATATTATGAAATTATTGCTACATTAGTTCTTTTCTGAGCCTTTCAGAACTAGAAGGATTTAATCAGGGTTGGAGTGAAACTGTAATGAGCCCGGCCACTTCCACATATTAAGCCAAATTGGAATTGCAACTTTTCTATCATAAATTGCTACAGTCTCAGTAGCAAGGAATAATTTATATGGAAACGTATAGCAAAATGTTATGCAAAATGGACAAATTCCTACACTAGTGCAAAGATTTATATAATAGGCGCTTTATCTCCATTGCCTCTCTTCACCCAGGTGTATAAATGGGGACTTGCGAGGTAACTTGTAAATATAGTTGTTTGCGCAGGTTTGTGGCTGCACCCTATGGGAAGTCCCCCGGGGGACACGTGGTTGTGGTGCACTGTGGTGCCCCAGGAGAGATTGATTGAATTGTGCACACTTTGGTGTGTAGGTGTGACAAGTTACCAATGACCAGGGTTAAGTTGTAAAGTCGTGTGAGAAGGCCTTGGCCCTGAACAAGACTGTTAACCTGAAAATTAAATTTAAATTAAATAGGGTTTGTACACAAGGACAGTATAGTAACATTTGTAAGACCAAATTCAAAGCACTCAGAACTGCAACACACAATATGAAAGCTAAATTATTCACTGAGTAGTAAAGTTAGACTGACAGTTTTACAGTATGACTCAGCTCAAAGTGAATTATAACAAAAGTTCATTCTTAGTATTTTGGACTTTATATCGTAAAATGTTGTGATTTGACTTCCAATTTCTTGTGCCCTTATTTTTTCTTTATAGTACTTGTATGCATACAGAAAATAGACTGAGCTATTATTATCATTATAAATGTAAAGAATCTTTTGATCCATGGTTGATTGTAAAGATCAACAATTTCAAGTTGAGGTGTACAAACTCAGAGCTGTAAAACTGAAATGACATAAATTTGTATGTAGAACTTAATATCAAATTGCTATGGATCACCTATAAATTCATGAGGCACACTTTTTATATTCCCTTGTGTGTACAGACTGAATGATGGTTTGTGAAATATAGGGCAACATTTGACTTGGAGAGTTGTCAGTTCCTTTATCGATGTATGTTTTGTGGAAGACTCAAGATATATTCAGCGTTTTTAATGATTACCAAAGAGAGATATATATATGCAAGCATGTTTCGGAGGGTAGGCAATATATTCCCAGAATCGTCAGGAACTTTTTCAGTTCACTTCTTACTTCAAGAAGAGATTCTTTTCACAGAGAAGGTATATTAATTGGGTCGGAAAATTTGTTGCGAAAAATGTTGTTCTTAATTGTGCAGGTGGTGCATGTACACCACATTGGATAGCAGGTTTTGTGCTGAAAATTTGATTGTAATGTAATTCTGGATGCAAATATGTTGTTAAATTTGTAAATTGCAGGAAAAGGATTAGTGGGCTGTAAGATTGAAGTAAGTGGGTCATGGGGCTCAACTGTGCTTAAATTTTGTAAAGTTTTGTAGGTTATGGGTTCAGAAACTTCACCAAAAACATTAAAACCAACAAGATTCCAATGGATGAAAATCACACTGGAAAATACCGTTGTATAAGCCTTGAGAATGGTAGAATTTAAAGGGAGAGGAAAGGGGACATAGAGCCTGAAATAGGTCAGTGGGGAGCACAGTGCTAAAATGTTACCAACTTTTGAAGGCTAATTAGATTTGAGTGCATATGTAGAATGGAGACAGGTAAGTATCGTCGTTCGTAAATACCCAAGCCAGCAAGTTTTGATGAGGTGTGGGTATATTGAAAAAAAATAGTGACATTTTTATAGTATGTATTGTAATGCTACCTTCATCCTCTGGTGTGTTGTAGATGCCTCTGGTGAATTCACCAGCTTTGCTATGGGGAAGGATAAAGGAGGGAAGGGGCATATTCATTCCTCTGGGTCGGAAACGTGGACAGGGGTAGCGGTATGGATGGAAACTAGAACATTTAATACCAGAACAGGTTCTCTGTGTTAAAATCATTTTATTTTTACCGGTATTTACAATATTTACAAAGACTGACTGCGCATCCGACGATGGCAACCGTTCCGTTGCCTCGTTACAGTATCATTGATCATTAAATACCATTCTGACTCATTTTTGTTATGATTATTATTTTATACTTTTGTGTGGTGAAATATGATGACGCTTTATTGTGTTAATATCATTAGGGAGGTGACAGAATATCAATGGAACTGAAATTTTGATTTTCTTTACCATAAACAAGTAATTTATCTAAAAAAGAAAACTAAGCATAAAAAATTACATTTTGCAGAACTTTGGGAATGTTGAGGGATTTGACATAATATGCAAACATTTTTCATAAACCACCTTTTCAAGGCAATGGCAAATTAAAGCAAGATTATGACAAAACAGGTTCAATTTAACTTTGGCTGAACTTTGGTCGCGATGACATCTCCAGCTGTGTGGTTTTTTTGTGTGGAAGTCCTGCAGGTGTAAAAAAGAGTTTATGTGGTAAGAGAGGATTTATGCTTCCTCACATTAACTACATAAATGTTATAAAAAACAATGATCGAGATAATCATGGGTCACAATTGATTCAGAGAACTTGCAACACCACAAACTTCAGTCAGGGGGTTTACCTTGACTTCTACCCCAAATTAAAAGTTCCATTATCTGGATCAAAATTGCCTAGAAGGTACACTACGTAATTGATTTCACATGCAGTCTGCTTCAATTTGAAAAATTGTTATCCTGTTTCTTTGTGTAATTGCTTAAATACATGATTTACAAGAAGCGATTGATTGATGTAAATTAACAAAAAAAATGTGAGAAACACAGACTTTAAAAGCAAATCAATATTTATGTCAGTGAAACTTATGAACATAGATTCTACAAGAATGATGATTTGGAACAAGAACATGTCAGGCAATCCAATGAACTTGGAACAAGATGGTCCGTAGTACAGTGCAAAATATGTGCAATCCACATATATGGTATAAGAGTCAGTATATAAAATTGATTTGTTTAAAGGGTGTGAAGACTCGCGCACAAAGAAACGTCTCATGCCGGTAATCTGACCTAGTTTCAGATGAGGGGTAACAGAAGTGTTAGACACCACCATCGATCCCAGAAAATACACACACAGCTTGCTACCGTCGATAATTAGACACTAGTGTACAGTCAATACATACAGCTACTGTCAATACCCACAACACAGTGTACATAGCAGCGTGGACATCTCAGGTCTACTGTAGATAAAAGATAACAAGGTATCAGTTTCATTACTGTCTGCATTTGGAGCGACAAGAAGAAAACGTCATTTGCAAGCAACGGAAAGTTAACTTTTTCAGAGCGCGGCACGCGGTTTGGGGCGAGTCTTCAATGCCTTTAAACATCAAGATAATTAAATATTTAACAAATCTCTGACCTTGCAGGATTTTTATGAGAAGCTTGAAGAGTGAATAAAAAAGGGGAATAAATGTATTTTAAATTTTTGCCAAAATAGTACCAAACACATGGTTACTACAGTTGTCGCAATACACATGAAGCCAGCATATAGATAGTATAGTATCCACATCTTTAAAGCTATCATATGTATTAGCACTTTAGCATGCACATAGACTAAGTCTAGGTGAATCTTAATTTGTAATGAAACTGTTCATGACGTTTTCTGCTGAAATCACCTTTGTTTGCACAACTATGAAGTTAACAACTCCATGTTATTAATTTATAGTTAATAATAATCTAGAAATTGGAGAAAAGCACTTGTAGCACTTATTTTGTACTTGAGTGAAGGAAAATTTGATGTTTTATTTAGAGCACCTGTTGCAGACACTCATTTGGTTGGAGAATTTTCCTTTCAGTTTCCTTTAAATAACAAGGCCAAACATGTACAGGTTATTTGCAGACGTTACACAAGTGAATAATAATAATGATAGTAGTAATAAGTAAATCTTTTGTGAATACTCTTTAGGTGTTATGGGTCGTAGGTATTATGGAAAAGATAATAATGCTTAGTCATTAAACTGCAACTCACCAAATTACAATTTAGAAGGCCTCTTGACTATTCACAACAGATATTTCGAAGTCCAAACATAAAAAGGTGTCTGGCACAAAATATATATAATGAAAACGCCATATGCAAATAATGAAAACATATATGATGGTCGTGACTTTCCAGTAAAGCAAAGATAAATGGCGAGTGTAAGTTCCAAGGAAATACATATTTCCTGTAGGATATAAAAATAATGACAGGGGCAAGGGTCATTCATGGCTCAGAGGGGTACACTTGAAGAACTCAAAAATAGTGAGGGCGTACTATCGAAATAGCGAAATCTATCGTGATGGTATTGCGTCACTACAACTCTAGCTACTACCTCATGATGTAGTTTGATTATTGGTCACAAAGATGAAGATTGCGCGCATATTAATTAAAGATTAGCCCCCAAAAAATGTACTGTGAATGTTATGAAATCTGACATTTAAAGTATAAGATGGTGCACTAAAGTTGACTTACTTTGCTTCCTCACATTAAATGTCTCCCTATAACATCTGCACTAACTCTCACTCCCGTCCCCCTCCT
>KN887387.1:9645-40242 GCA_000934455.1 Apostichopus parvimensis | reverse complement strand
TAGGGGCCTAGGATAGTTATATCCAGGGTCCAGTGAATAACAAGCAGCTGGGCAGACGACACTAGTAAAGTAATTAGATTCCTATTTACTTGCTTTTACTATCGCTTCCTAAGAGTTACCTGTGTAGTTGCAGTCCACTGCCACATTTTGGACGATTTTGGCACCCAAGTGCGGCACACGATATCACCATTTCGAATGATATATGTCAACTTTATCACTTTAGTTATGTCAAAGACGTAGTGTTTGTATTACCCTCCGGTACTTCTTGCCGTTCAAGCAAAGCGCCACCAGTTGGATGGGTGGCGTCAGTATAAGTCGCATGACGTCATTCTCCCTACTTCGATTTCTATGGCTACATGTCACCGTTTTCAGCCACTTGTGCTCTCCATGTGGACAGTGACGTAAGTTTTACAGGTCACGTGACGTATGTTCATCAGCTCAGCTGGATCAGATCTCGAGACTTGTGAATCAGTCTTCGCTCCCGTTCTCAATCGTTTGGTTCGGTAGTAGCCCAGGCTCCGACCATTGTGGTCGTATTTGTATCTGTTTTGCATTCGTCTTTTATACACTTTTGTACGTAATTGATAGGACTCTACTTCGGTATTGAAACCTCCTTTGCAACCATTTTTATTATTGAGTGCTTCGTGTCGATCTATTTTTTGTGACGTGGCTGATTTGTAATTAATATATTACGAAATCTCAGCGTTCGTTCTGTACTCGTTTATCTATATGTTATATTCTTGGCATGTAATAGCGAGATTTCAAAGCTTGTCCTTACGAACACACAACCATCCAAGCTTCACTTGTTCCCACACCCCCACCAGTTCTCAGTAGGGAATATTTGGGCGCCCCAGAATCTTAGACTGAGTTAGCGTTACAACATATACGTTAGAAGGACATATCTTCATTTATTCCTGGCAGGTCAACGCAATTCTGTATTGAGCACACTAAAGTCATCATAGAAGACAGACTTGTCACCGTAAGATGCATGGAATAAATTAAATGAATACAACCATCAGCTTTATATGGAATTCAAAATTAGTTTTAAACCCCATTGTCGAACACTGAGTGACGTCACAATAATGAACTTCTCACTGAGATGATCAGATGGATACAATGGGCGAGAGGATGACGAGAAGGGTAGAGAGGGCAGTATTCAAAAATATAACTATTTATACAATCCCCGTGGTTGAATCGATGGAATGTACAAGCAATGCAAATCTTGAATATCCAATGAAGCAGTATATAGGTTACTCCCGCTTGATGTACCAACCCTTTAGGCAAATCGTTGACAAGACGAAGTCGTGGCAAAATACCACCCATGATATTTATTAACAACTAGGGGGTTGTGCTCCAGTCCCCTAAATAACCACTTCACTCAGCTCATCCCCCCCCCCCCCGCTCGCACGAAGGTCTCTTTGGCATGTGAAACAAAGATTGATAACACAAAGCTAAGAACTAACCTACACATAAATTGGTCATGTGACTTCCTCTCAGCATACTTAGGCTATGGCTACCATACTTCTAAAATATACCAGTTTCTTTCGGAAGTGTACGTTTTAAAGCAGCTTTTTGCGTCCATTTCATATGATTTTTTCAACCTCACTGACTCCACGATGCCATAACGACATACATAACTAGCTTATCTATTCAAACCTTACTTCAAATGGTGGCATAAAAGTTGAAAAATGTACAACTTTCAACGTTGTTTTTCTCGAAGATATTTTCTGTTAGGAGCGCAATAAACACCATGGTAATATAACAATAACAATAACACCATGGTATCTTCATATACATTGTCTATGACAGTGCATGGTACCAATGCAACTTTTTGAATCTAATTTTAGCAACGGCTCATAACTTAACATGTTAGCTACTCACTGATTGGTTAAATTCAAACTAGTGGGTGTGGGCGAACTGTGGGAATTTGTCGGAAGACATTTTTCTCATTATCCGTAGAAGTCCTTAATTACTCTCCAATTAACGCTGCTGGCAGAAGAAAAACTTGGCTAATATATCTGTTCGCTGTTGTGTGATATATTATATGTAAAAACTCGATAGACATGTCAAAAATGTGGAAAGCGCCGACCAAACGCAAAATGCTGCTTTGAAGAAGGAGATCCCAAGATAAAAAATGTTAAGTTGCAACTTATAATGTCAAGTCTTTTGTGAAATCGAGAATCCCCCTTTTCTGTCCTGACATTCTAGATCAGCCACTGGTTACAACGCTACATATATCATTATAAACTTCAAATGGGGTGAGTTTCGCAACTCCATACATTGTAAAATTGTTTCGTTTTTTAATCACCGTACTGTAGTTGATTTTCATTGATACCAAAGTTGTGTTTGCCCACCAGAGGTGCACCTTTCGTTTTATTAATCTAATTTTTCAGTGTTAATATATATCGTGATATTCTTAACAACATCAGGCATTTTAAACACAAATTCGGGACCTTCCCCTGGCCCTTCTATTATACCCCCTCTTAAGTAATGTTTTCAGTACTTTGGTCCCTACAAATTGAGATTAATAAATGTGTTAATAAAAACAAAATAAATTTTTTTGGGGGTAAGAATCTTCCTTTAGTTCAATCTCTACTAACCATGCATGCTTAATCATAGAATGCGATTTGCAAAATGCACCGAAATCAAAACCAAAGTGCAAACATCTCACTCTAAATTGACGTTGGGTGGATGTAGGATTTTGCTCTTGAATTGGTTCTGAATTGCTCAAAGCCATCTGAGTTAATATTGACAAATGTCTAAAACTAGTGTTATATTGGTATATGTACAGGCGCGTAGCCAAGGGGGGGGGGGGTAGACGAATGGGGAGACCCCCCCTTGAGCATATTTTTTTTTGTTTTTTGTGTTTTTATGTGATCGCTAGTAATTTCAAATAGAAAATGCTTAGATGCAACTTGCAAGGCCTGGGAAGTGACATTTCCAGCGATCTGGGAGGCACTTTCGGACAAAATTTCCTTGTACGCTTCGCGCCAACTCATCATGGTGCTACGCTTAGATAGTATCCAACGCCGAATCTACGACTCTGATAACTTCCTTACAGGTTCGCCCTCTCTTGGCAAATTCCTCGCTACGCGGCTGCATATGTATATTTTCATCGTGGGTATTATTTTAAAACAAGTATACTATCGGTTTACTATTGACTCTAGCAACCGTTTAACATTATTTAGTACTTTTACATTACAATACATTTGATATTTAAGGTGCATCAAACACATTATTTTGAATTACACCAAAAAAATACGAATTTGTAAATTTGATTGTTTGTCAATAATGTAACCTTATGTAATTTTGATGTATTTTTAATCTCTGTTTTATTAATATACTACCAAATACTATTAATTGAAATAGTTGACTTGTCTAATTGGAGTCAATGTCAGTGGCGTAATTACGAGGGACACGCACGCCTCTCTCCAATCGAAAAGTCTGCAATTAACCAAACCCCGCCATCGTTACCGCAAGTGCAATATTTCATATTTGGCATGCACGTCTAGTCGGTCGGGTATATTAATCTCATGTACACGTTCACTGGTGAAGACGTGATTTGTTTGAATTCTCGTTATGATGGTTATCATTGTAGAACTGAACGGTGAAATTAAGAAACAAAAGAATTGTATATAAGACTCTGATTGATGTTCCCCGCGAGTTGAAATAAAATATCAACATTGTTATTACAATTGTTAGTACATATCTAAACTGTTCTATGAGTTTTACGACATTACAACCAGCATTTTCCCTTTTAGTCAGGTCGATATATGGAAAATACCCCCTCAACCCCCAAAAAATTGCTACAAAAGGTTTCTCAACTGATTCTGGTAGGGTTTAGTGTACTTTATAACATACTAAAAGTTTACCAAAGTAAGACTCCTGGAAAGGTGTTTTTATCAAGATGGCGTCCAAGATGGCCGCCGAAACCTCTTAATGATCATAACTATGTAACTATCAACTCAAATTTGATGATCTTGGTGTCTATCCCGAGGTTTTTGGGGGCAAAGAACACATTAAGACCATTAAAAATGATAGTGGGCCATTTTCTAACAGGTTAAGGGGGATTTTCTATATATTGACCTGAAGAATGTGTCGAATTGGATCCAGGTAGTCTTCGAGGACCTGCCGAGATATCTTGACCGTGACAAGAGGATCGATATTCTGTGGGAAGTCTCCCTCGGCTTCAAAGAGGCAACACCGAATTGGCAGGGGATGATGCATATCTTGCATTAAGGGAGCCAGCACCCTGGGCAGTCGTCAGTCAAATTCTTGCCTATGATCAACATGTACTCTGGAGACAAATCGTGCATTGTGTCTACAATAGACTTTGTTTGCAACCTTGCCATGAAGCACAACCTTCCCACTATTGTAACTTTTGACCAGCCCTTATATTGGAAGGCTGCCGAAATCCTCATTGATGCGCCACAAAGTAGTCACCTAAAAGGCATTGTTCTGATGTTGGGGAGTTTCCATACACTTATGAACGTGATAGGGGCCATAGGAACTCTCATGCAAGGGACCAGTCTCAAAAACATACTCGAGACTGTCTATGGAGAAAATGCAGTTGTGCACATGATGACAGGGAAAGCTGCCCAGAGGGCTTTGCGGGGCCATCTTCTTGTTTACAAGTGCCTACATAGCCAGCTTATAACGGAAATGGCCAAAGACGATCCCGAGATTCAGACACTGTTGGATCAAGCCGAGGAATTGTACTCCTCCCTTCTTAGCGGAGAGACGCCGCTAGGAGATGCTGCTTGTTCTGAGGTTTTGATCCAACTCGAGACAGTAATGGAGAAGAAGAAATTTGAACTTGCTCTGACCTCAAAGACCATCGAGTTGTGGCTGAATTATCAGCGTATGGTTGGCATGGCAAGAATGTTGATCAAGGCGGATCGTACTGGGTCTTGGTTGATGCATTTGCAGGCAGTGTCCAATTGCCTAGCTGTCTTTGCTGCAGCTGGGCACTTCAATTACCTGCGATCTGCTCATTACTACCTGCAGCAAATGAGCAACCTGGAGGTAAAGCACCCAGACGTTATCGAAAGTTCCTTGATGGTTTTCACGTTGTTCGTAGGAGCAATCAGTGCTAGGCAGGGCTTATTAGTGATCTTGTCATTAAACAAACGTTGATGAGGTCTCTAAAGAGCACTGGTGGTCTAACTCGCGGCAGTGGGATGACCGAGGACATGCGAAACCTTGGGATCTTATCTGCACCTGTAACATCCGAGTACAATATTGTGATGCAGGATTTCACAAACCTAACCTATACTACAAGTCCGCAACACAAAGACTCAACTGAGTCGCGCATCAAAAGAGATGCATCTGATCTCGGGAAAATTCGGATAAAGCTTGCAGCCTGCTCACCCTTCACATCTGATCCTACTCTGAGAAACATTGTCAACGGGATAGTGGCTGGGCCAAATGTTAATGTACATGACTTTGAATCGGTTGGGAACAAGATCATTGAAGATATAATCGGAAAGTCTGCATTTACTTACAAATTCAAGCGAAAAGACAGAGCCCAAAAACTTGGGAATATCTCTGCTCTGAAGATTGCTCCTGATCGTACCATTGATCCTGCCCTTCTGTTCCAACGTTTCCTTCTGGTGTCAAGGTCAGGAGATCTTCCCTTGAAGAGGTTTTGACGTATGAATTAAGCCCCTACTCTCCAGCCCTCTTTGAGACCAGGAACATTCTTCGAAAAGCAGATAAATCTCAGCTTGCTCAGGCAATTCGAGACCATGTTGCGGACTTATCAAGTGAGGCTATGATGAACTCTATTCCCAAAACAGATTGTTACGTGATTGATGGTGGCTCTTTGCTCCGTCGTTTACCGTGGAAGAAAGGCGACACATATAATGCAATAGCTGAGTCTTATGCAGACTTCACTGTGAGACATTACGGACAAGCGACAGTGGTGTTTGATGGCTATGGTGAAGGTCCCTCCATAAAAGACAACACGCATCAGAGACGAGGAAAAAACCTACACCCTATTGTTAGTTTCACTGTTGAAACAGAGTTTTCAGGCAAAAAGGAGGACTTTTTTCTCGTGACAAAAACAAGGCATACATGATTGCTCTCATCAGCACAGCACAAACTAAAAGGGGATGCCCATGTCATTCAGTCACCATGGGATGCAGACGTTGATATCGTTAAGGCAACTGTTGAACGATCCCGTCATTGCACCACAACGTTGGTCGGTGAGGATACAGATTTGCTGATCTTGCTCCTTCATTACTACAGAACAGACAATGAGATCATCTATTTCCGTTCTGACGCAAACAAGCAGTCAAAAGAACACAGAGTGTATAACATTAACCTGTTAAAAGAAACTTCAGGAGACGATGTGTGCAATGAGTTGCTCTGTGTACATGCCTACTCAGGATGTGATTCTACTTCAAGGATTTTCGGCATCGGAAAAAAGTCAGCCTTCCGGAAATTAGTGACATCTGGTCCTGTCATGGAGTCCTGTGCTAGTGCATTCATCCTTCAAAACAAATCTCAAGAGGACATATCAGATCTTGGCGAAGACCTGATGGTTGATCTCTTTGGTGGCAAGTCTACCGATACGCTATCATCACTGCGCCATATCATTTTCACCAAAAAAGTGGCAACTGCTCAAGCATTTGTCAATTCGAACGGCTTACCCCAACATCACCTGCAACAAGATTCCATAGCCAACGTGTGTACTTTCAAAGTATGGTATGTATGGGGATGGCAAATGAAATGAACCCAACTGAATGGGGATGAAAACAGAAAAATGATCAGTTAATTCCAATTATGACCCAAAACAATGCTGCGCCTGACAAACTCTTGAAAATTATCCATTGCAACTGTTCGAGGGGATGCAAAACATCTCGATGCAGCTGCAGACGCTATGGACTCCCCTGAACTGATGCATGTGGCCTTTGCCAAACTGAAAACTGTGACAATCCAAACAACACTCAAGAGGTCGATACTGAGGAGGAGGATGACACTCAAAACTGAACGCTCTGAAACTTATTCTATGGACAAAGGTGTTTGTGCATTAGGTGATAGTGGACAGCTGAAGGTCATGAGTTCAATTTCATAATGATTAAACAGTTCAGTGATATCTAAAGTTGTCTTAATGTGTTCTTTGCCCCCCAAACCCTAGGGATAGACACCAAGATCATCAAATTTGAGTTGATAGTTACATAGTTATGATCATTAAGAGGTTTCGGCGGCCATCTTGGACGCCATCTTGATAAAATCACTTTTCCGGGGGTCCTACTTTGGTAAACTTTTAGTATGTTATAAAGTACACTAAACCCTACCAGAATCAGTTGAGAAACCTTTTGTAGCAATTTTTTGGGGGTTAAACTGTATTTTGACCTGACTATTTCTGTTATATGATCTTATAAACAGCTGAGTATGACTAGAGAAATAACATTCTGGTGAAACTTTCACTCATTTCTGACGGATGTACCGAACAGTTGTAATGTTATTGCTGCACATGCACTCACAACAAAATTGCTTTGTTTTTCCTTGACCTTGACTAAGACATGTGGCTAGTTTACCTAACGGGGTTGCAAGTGCATATAAAGTCAATGCCTGTGGTGCATTTAAAAGAGTGAATGACACTCATTTCGGAGCAGAAAATTAAATGCAAATATATAAGAAATACAAAACATCTCAGCAAGTGTGCAACAATGGCATAACACATGTTTGCTTCAAGGTGTTATCTATCTACAAGATCTATCTATCTATTCAGGTACGTGTGCAATAGCTGGAAATAGTTGAAATAGAAAATCCCCTTCCAAGCTTTTAACTAGATATATTCACGTAAAGTTGAGTCAAATCATTTGTACCTGGTCTATGTATGTTTGAAATCTAGAGAACGTATTAAAGGTGTCAATAATACATATTCGCGTCCAAGGTCACATGTACTTGTCTAATTATTCTTCAACTGTACAAGTAATCTTCCTATAGAGACAACGCCGAACAAAACAAACCATCCGCATTGTTTTTAATTAGTGTGCAACGATGTGAACTTCATCAAGTGACATTACTCAGGCGTTACTGCCTATTTTCACTCCCAAGTTTGTTTCCTTATTGAAGGTTTGCTCTTCAATGAGATATGTTGATACATTTTCATAGGTTATTATATCATGTACTATATTATACAAATAATGAATGGTTATGAGTGCAATAGTGCAAATATTTCATGAGTTGAAAGATGGAATGTTCCATTCAACGAGGCTCAGCCGAGTTGAATGGAAAATTACATCTTTAAACGAATGAAATATTTGCACTATTGCACGAATGGAAACCATTCATTATTTGTTTTATACAACACCTTCAAATTTGGATATAATTGGATGTAAAATGCACTCATGCAACAGATTGTTTTAAACAGACAGGTTTCTCTGCTCTCTTACCATTGAAAAAAGTGCTATTAAAAAAGGATAACCCATGGTTCTATTTCATAGAGTGCAATAGAGCGGATTTTGCATGCAATCGACGAGCAATTGACCAATCAAATGGCCGGAATATAATTAGGTGTTGTATAATACCATTTAATTAAGTAGTCTATTCAATGCAGTCCGGGTATATCCACCTGACCAGCGATACTTGTATTCAATACTAATAATAAAAGTGATTTATTGTTTTCAAAACGATTGCCCCGTTTAAAAAACACCCAGTTCCAATCATTTTGATCACATGAGATGCAAATTGATTGGCTCCAAGTTTGGGGAAGTTTCGAAACATGTTATGACAACATGTGGAAATCATAGGAATTACATTTAATATACTGCTTTAGGTCATTAATACAACGTTATTGTTTATGACACTCACGTTTTCTTGAAAAACATTTCCCTTTGAACTATATAACATTTCTGTCAACAATGTTGAGGGTGTTAATAAATTTAATTTCCTGCCTTAACAAAGGCGACAAAACGGTAGTATTACTTCATATTTAATTATAAATGCACCAGTGGTTCCTGCTTCAGTATCTCCCTCTTTTCAAGACAATTAGTGATATAAATTTGTGTTAAATATTATTTTGGTAATTATCCACACATTTTATTATTAAATTGTAATTACAATGGTACAATCAGTCATTCATATAAAATGTCTGCAGTTTCATTATAATATTTCACGTTGAAAGTGATTATTCTGTTCAAAGAAAATACTCTACTGGTGAAGGCAACGTGCATCATGAGAATAATAATACGTCATAACCACTGTAGTGCCCTTTTTGCAAATATTTTTACCAAACAAATTTTAAGATATCCGTATAGACATATATGAATTTAAACCGTACTCAGTATTTGCTACGATAGTGTAGACCAACAATCCTGAAGGAGTATCCTAATTTCCGTGTGTGCTGTCGCAATGTAACCTCGTCAATGTCTGGGAACTTTAGATGCAGATTTCAAAGAAAAACAAAACATTATCTAAACGTTTCCAACAATTTCATTACACCTGTTTGTTTCAAATTCATTTTGGTATGACAGGTGACAACTTCCACTGTCAATTTATCAAAAACTGAAGAAGTATTTTTATGTAATTTACACCAGAAAAGGGATGGTTCCCTATCAAATGCATCTTTTAGCCTGGACTACTTATTTTTTTAAAGTTTGGGGAAACAGATCAGGGGATTGCTTCACAGGACACACATTCTTGGTTGACCACGTCATGAAATAACGAAATGACACGCCTACGGAAATTGACATAATTATGTGTTAGCAAAAGTAAAATGTATTTTCCAACACATATCCCTCACCGCCAACAACCCCCGCTAGCCGACCCTGAAATATTACATGTGGCAAAGAGTAGGGTTATTTCACGCTTTGGTAACTTAAATGTATCCGTAAGATGCATGGTGATTTTGGTTCATGAATAAGGTTTCAGACAATGCCGACTGACAAATTCACTTATTCATATATAAAGTATGTTGAAGTTACATTTGGTGAGCTCAAATTACAATCCTAACTATGCCCACATATGCTGTCGTCTGCAATGAAAATGTTGCAAATGTAAACGTTATGTTGAGAATATTGTCAGTACATAATGATAGCAAACCGAAAACAACGCTTCGCAGAAATGTACGGCTAGGGAAGCCCCAGCAATGTTCTAAGAGTTAAATGACCACCAATGCTATTCTGAGCCCTTATACCGAGCTGGAATGTGGTTAATATGTATGCATCATTAGTTTTGTTTAACCCTGATTGCTAACAATTTTATTTTATTTTCCATAGGGATTGGGGAGTGCAAGTCCTCCTAATCTTCCCTTGCCCCTTGCAGGTGTTCAAAAATAAGGGCAATATGTCAATAATCATCAAACTCCCCCTATATTTGTTACAACGAACGCCTCAAGTGGCGAAGGCGTGAAATAAAGTACAACTTCATTACAGTATAACTTTATCGGTATTAAACATAAGAGCTCAAGATAACGAACTTCAGTTAAATCATATATTGTTAATTTGGTGTACAAGAATCTTATCGATAGCTATATGCATGGTAAATTAGTGTAGAATGTGTAAACGACTCACACAATTTTGAAGCAGATATAAGCATGGAGGGTTTATAATCCTGTCAGTGTAATACATATATGATAATATTTCATTACAAGTAACTGCATGAGAGTAATCCTTTTGGATCATAGTTTCTTTATAAGTATCATATTTTCTTATTATCCAATCTATTTTGGAATGTTAGCTTCTAAATTTTGGGCCAATACAACAGATCTTTAAATACCACACGAATATGCTTGAAGTTGATTTGTCAAATGTTTTGGAAGTTTATTCAGCAGCGATATCTGTATATAACAGACATTACACAATAGACTCATTGGCAGTGTTATTACAATTATAGTAACTGACTGCATTTATAGTTTTAATAAATTACTTTTGTGGTACCTGTAGAGTTTGGCAAATTGTATTTGCTTCAAATACGGTTAGGTTGTACTGTTTACGCGACCTACCACGCTAGGGCCACAACGCAACTGTTAAAAGACGCTTAACTCAGAAACGATAACCCCAGTGCAAACTACATACCACATCAGGGGGAATCACCCAATCACACAACCTGCGAACGTCACCCGACCAATGGAGACCAATGCATACACTCAATCGACTATAGAGTATCCTACTGACAGACTGACCAGTTTAACTGGACTGATTTTACTACTAGATTACGGTACCTAGTTTTAAGTTAGTCCAGGATTAAGATTAAGATACGCTAGATTAAGATACTGGCTAGTTTATTCACGTATAATCTTGTAGTCACACTGGGCACCGCATGCACTAGTGTTTATCCTAGTCGATATGACCTGTTTATGTTTTGTGTGAAGCGAGCAGGGAGGTGGTAAATAACCAGTTTCAATAACGAGAATGTGCTTTTGGAAGCTTGCATGTTTGTCGACGTTTAGCTTACTGGAGCTTGCTAACAATTTAGATGAACTAGTCTCGGACTCGGATAATTAAGTTGACTCCAAACACGAAGATAAACTCGAAAAAAAACCTGAATAAAAAGTCGCTACTTTAACATCAGGAATACCTAATCATGGCAAATATGAGAATAATACTCCGTGAACAGTGTTTGTCACTGGTATAGAATTGCAAAAAGTACCTGTTACGGTCGTGGCAAGATGAAAAATTAGATTCCACGCCGATAAAATGTATACGAAGAATGACTCCCAACTAAAAGACGCACGGAAGTCCCAGAGTTTTACTGTAACGGCAAGACGGAAAATTAGGACGGTTTCGTACAGAAGTCGCCGCAATTTATTATACTCCGCAGTCGCACATAGACTCCATGACTCCGTAAAACTATCGAAATACAAAAATAGAAAACTTACAGTACCAAAAACAACATTTTTATAGTTTGTTTTTTGGCACAAATAAAGCTAGACAAATTTCATTATTTCACAAACATGAACCAGCAAACACACACGAAGAAAGCATTTAACTTATAATATATAAACACCAAAATACCTCTTTAGCCCTTTAACATCGAGAACATCAAGAAACCATTACGAACTATTACGACAGCATTACATTACTGTAAGTGGCAATACTCTCCAACCATTTCGCAAGTAATCTCAGATATATGGTAAGTTAAGTATCCTGACTAGACGCAACCAACGCCAGTAGTCCTTTTTCCGTGTGCGCCCAATATATGTATATATATCAAAGGACATTGAAAAGGACTTATTACGTAACACAAATCACGAGGGTTCAACAAGCCAATTACGCAAGGACCTCGTTCAAACATGTGCGAATAATTATGCAGCTGAATCTGAACAATTTGAGGTATGGTCAAACAAAGTTACACCAAATGTTATGTAACAGACAACAATACGGCAACACGCAAAATACATTTCATTACAGTACCGCTTCGATGAGTTACTAACTATCATAGCATCGATGATACACGAACCATCATAGCACCAAGATATACTAACCATCATAGCATCGATGAGATACTACCCATCATAACATCGATGAGATACTAACCATCATAGTATCAATGAGATACTAACTATCATAGCATCGATGAGATACTAACCACCATAGCATCGATGAGATACTAACCATCATAGCATAGATAAGTTACTAACCATCATAGCATTGATGAGATACTACCCATCATAGCATCAATGATATACTAACCATCATAGTATCAATGATATACTAACCATCATAGTATCAATGATATACTAACCATCATAGCACCAAGATATACTAACCATCATAGCATCGATGAGATACTACCCATCATAACATCGATGAGATACTAACCATCGTAGTATCAATGAGATACTAACTATCATAGCATCGATGAGATACTAACCATCATAGCATTGATGAGTTACTAACCATCATAGCATTGATAAGATACTAACCATCATAGCATCGATGAGATACTAACTATTTAGCTACATATCATGCACTTGTCGGCTATAGTAACAGAGCTGTTGGAACCTAATTGAATTGGTTATTCTGTATGTGTTTGAATTGGTTTTCAATACGACAATTGGAACCGACATCAATACAAATTTATGATCAGGAATGTTTGAAATCATGGTATACTCATGTCAGTTTAGTTTATAATTCGCTTGTATATGTCTTATAAATCTACACCCCACGTCTTACATGAAGGAAATTCAATATAGGTGGCCCAGATATTAAGCCGTGCACCCTCTTGTATTGCTCTAATGGCCTCAAATTTAACATGCCTTATTTAAACAGGCTTTGTGATTACGTTATCGAGCTGCTGTGGTCGCAAAAATAACCTTTCGCTGCCAGTTAGCCCGGCTCTGTTTTACACTTTTCTTGCCTGAGTAAATTTTGTATAAAACAAGTTTACTAGCATGTTTGCTTGAGCTTACTGTATAACTTGTGAAGACATAGTGTGTTTGTTGATATGGAGCATGTCAGATCAGTGTGTCATTGAGCGGTACCTTTTTAGTGTTAGCATGCTAAATTTGGGACCAATGCAGCAGACCGTCAACCTCCAGCATTCATTATCTCAAATCCCATCACTGGCTTCATCAGTCTATGAGTGTATTCATAGACGCTAACGTTGATTTGCGACATCACAGATGACGTCATTGACACCTTTTCTCGAATTCATCGGAATGGTTTTTTTTTAATCCAGAGGGTACGAGAGTGTTACGTATTTTTTTTATTTCAAAGTACGAGTGAATAATCCTAGCTTTTGTGTGTGTTGGTGCATGGTTTGTGATAATTTGTGTCAGTCTATGAAACAGATCATAAGATGAAACCTCTGTAGTTTCAATCTGAGTATAATGAAACCTTCGGTTGCGAGTATTCGTCTGTTTGATTTATCAGTATATATCACTTAAAATCTGTTTTAATCATCCAAAGTGTTTAATTGTTGCATTACTTTATATTAGCTGATGATATTTGATATTTGGGTCATACGCAAACCCTCTATTAAAGTGAGGCTCTCCTTTATTACGCAGCTACGATTGAGACATTTCAGATCATGTTGAACCGGCTTGGTCGCAATATGACATTAAAGCTAAGGACTAGTCTGTACTGAGCGACACACACTTCTCAAATAACGTTTTGTGGTAAATATTTAGCAATGATATTCACTACAAATAATAAACATGAGGGCAATGCGTGGAGTTGCATATCTCATTGCAAGCACAGTGGAATTTACTGAGACTTACATGCAATTAACCAATGTTGTCAAACGTATTGTATAAGCTTGTTGACGCCTTTATAACGTACTTACGTACCCTAACAAAGTATATATGTATGGTGCGCCAGAACCTCCCACACTTCTTTGGTTATTGGACAAGTCTGTGCCGAGTTAGGACACGCGGTGCATTTCAAGCTTGTATGTGCCTTGGTGAAGTACTAACACGTCACGTAATTACATGCAAAATAATAATAATAATAATAATAATAGCTGTTTTTTTGTATAGAGAATATTGCTTCCTAAATATGAGCTTTCTTTCTGCATATGCAACAATAATATTATGGAATAAATAAGATATCAAATGGTATGGTAATTTGTTTTAACCGACTAAACAATACAATTAATTATGTTCTCCAAATTTCAAAGTACACCATATACATATTAGCAATTTGATCACCACGGAACTCAATTTTCATTTTGAATATGTAAATTGGAGTTAAAATATAAACAAAATATAAGTAATATAACTAAAATTTAAAATGGACAATGTACAATAAATTCATGCATGCACGACCCATACAGGTATAAGCTTTTCATCTACAATACAGTAACCACCTGCTATAGTAAGCCATGTCTTAAGATTTAAACCAAACAAAGTTAGAAGATATTACTCTTAGTTGCTGAAAATAGTAATTAGAATAATAAACAATGGCATAGTTATGCAGTACTGATAATTAAATGTTATGTTCAAATACATTTCGAGAACAAAAGAAGGAAAGGCAGTAGAGGTATGTTTAATTTAGGCTACAGTTGTGCTTTCATCTCCGTGAATGGAAAATTAACATCACACATACACGCGCACCCACACTCACAAATGCAGGCACCCCATCGGAACTCTTTCTAAAAAACGTAAATTTGTTCTTTCCTTGCATGAACATAATAAATAATTAAAAAATAATAAATGAACCGACATTTTGACGGTAGGTGATGACCAGTTTTACATAACGCCCACTGATGGATTATGCGAAACAATTATTGGAGATACATTGATGAATTAACAGTACATAATACGACTTAATACTTAGTTTAAATGATATTGTAAAATCAAATAAGGTTTGGTTCTAATTTACATTCCAACAAACGAGTTTCATACCCCGGAAATGGTGAATAATTTACTTTAATTATGAAAAAAATATGAGACACAGGTGTCTGTGTAATTTTCTTCTGGTGTCTGTGTATGCAGCACAATTGAAGGAACATGACTGCGCGATATAATTCCGTCTCTATGAAGAAAGTGAAGGACTATTGTCTTACATAATTCATCTTATTCTAATTTTACAGTTTGGGCTGTGGTGGTGATTGATCATCGGAAGATGTTCAAATCAATATTTTAATCATAAAACAACTTAGGCTGCTAGTTGGTTAGCCGCTATTTTACTTTTCGACCGGTAACAGCGGTATCCTTTGTCTGTTTCCCTCCCGATCGACATTTCAGGAAAGACTATTGAAATTTACCCTCCATCCTTTTAAGACTTAAACCAGCTACTGCAGGCCTAGTTAGCCAGTATTTGAGTGTAACGTTGTTAATTACATCAGGGGATGCGTATATTTTCTGGTTTTGATTTCTTAAAATTAATTACAATAAAGGACATTTATAAGTTGCTTATTTCTTGGAGAAAACCATGTGCTAGTTCAGGTTAATTAATTGTAGGTTGTGATATACTGGTCTTTGAGAAGTTAATTGTTGTTCGTGTTTAACCAGGGAGTTAACTCCCTGGTTTAACCTAGTACCGTTTATTCCAGTTTATTAATATTAAAAAAAGATTTCTATTGGAATGTGTACTTACATGGGATGACGAGAGGTCAACGGGACAATACTTTGAAATCCAATATCTGTTGATCTCCCAGATGTTTCGAGAAGTCAGGAAGGTAAAATTACGTACGAACTTCACCATTAGAAAATAACTATCGTTATGCTGTATAGTTTAAAGTTTATCCCGGTATAAAACCAAATTGATCCTCTCAACAAATGTAATCCTCCACAAGGAATCATCTTCTCAGCTCACGAAAAGATGTAGGTCTCTGAATACTATATTGATCCTTAATTCATGGTAGCATATAGCCTACATCCATTTGGAATATTGAAAACAACGCGAAAGAATCACAAGGTAAAATCCTGGAATATTGATCCAACGACAATAATTGCAAAAACATTTCCATAGATGTAGAGCACGGTGAGAAGGTTGCATGTTTTTTTTTAATTTGATGCATTTGAGGTGAATATTATTTCACTAAATGGTTACACTTTCACCCGCAGTCCCTGTACGTTCAATTGCGTATGTTGGAAACCAAATCAGTTATGAAAACGACCACAATCTCCCCCTAATGAATGCATTAGCTTTTACAGCAAAAAGCTACACAGTACTCTGGTTCCATCTTTCTTTCTCGTTATGTTAATATCAATATCATTATGTTCTTTGAATATTCATTATTGTGAATATTAACAACAAATGAACGTCAGGGCGGCCCTTCCAATCTCAAATAAACATGGATGATCTAAATAATCCTACAACCTCATTCTGACTATCCTGACCGTACTCCACATTCTTCATCTTACGGTAACTTTGTTATAATCAGAAGATAGTTGTGTCCTTCTCCCGTGTGATTCAAACTTTATAATTTTAGAGGGCGCTCGTACCATTTATTTACAGAAATATGAGAACTGTGCGGCCATCAATGCTGATATTGTTAATGTCAGTGCAGAGAAATGGTTTCACTTTGAATGCAATATATTGTAAGTGCATTTTTAGATTGAATGCTAGTCTGTAATTTTGGACTATTTCGTTTTAGGCTAAGTGGATTATTCTTTGTATAATTACAACAGATATATAGTTTGATTTTGATAGATCTGTTATTTACTCAGGAATACCTTAGCAAAATTGTTCGTTAAAGTGTTGAAACTTAATTCAAACAAACAGTAACTTAAAGTTTGGATGTTTCGAGTTCATCTTTAGTTCTTCGAAGGATTAAGTGTGAAGAAAAATATCTGGGTGACGACATGTTGCAATATTTATGTACTTTATAAATTACTCTCATTAACCGACTTAAAACAAGATACCTTAATTTGATTAATTGCAATCTAATTTTGAATACTCTGAAGGGTTTAGTAACATTCTTGATAAGTCGAAATACGGCTGCTTTATGGTTTATAAAGAGAGAAACATTTTCTTTTCATCACCGATGTGTAAAGTAACGTTCAGTTAAAGTAAAATAAAGTTCAGTTAAATAAGATACCATTAAACTATGAAATATTGTATGCAGAACAAAGGCTTGTAAATGAAGAAGAAAAATATAACACTGAATTTGTGTGTTAGATAACGCAAATGTACTTTATCGTGTATTATTGGTCCAAACATTTTCTTTTTTTTATAAACAGGTGTACGGCCACAGTCACATGGTTAGATATATTATTAATATTATAATAGGAGTTAACTTTACACTGGCTTGGTCGGAAAGATTGAAGTTTCAAATTTACACACACAAATGCTTTACTTAAAGAGTCATTAAATGTTAAATTAATTTCATCCGTACGTTAACCAAACATGATGAGGTTTATTATCGTTCCGGTCACATTAGCCTTCCACACCCCATCCCGTTCTTGCCTCATTCTAGAAATGGATCGACTGTCGTTTTCCGTAATATATTCATCTTGGAAAACAATGACTTACGGCAAAATAGTCACTTTTATTTGACTTTTGCAAGGCAATATTCATGGTAAGATATTAAGCCATATTTCTGTCGAAGGTCATATCAGGTCAGGTAAAATTGGTAAACATTGTATTCTATACACGAGACCACTTCTAAAAGTTGATCTTTGTTTGTGAAAAGCCAGGTTAAGTCCATGATTTGTGAAAAAACAACATGTAGGGGTGACCAGAAGAGGGAAGATCCGTCAAGCAAAATGTTATTTATCAGTGGTTCTCTCAAAGTTGGCCCTGATCTAAAATATGCTAGTTATCAATTTAAACGTTGCTTTGCATCGTATGGCACGGGCCGCGTATTTTTTTTTCCCAGGACGAACGTGGGCATCGGCCAATCAAATCCCTGGATTCCAAACATGTGACGCTTTTTCAAAAAACATGTTCTGAATCTTTTTTCCTAGTTTTGACCCCAGATTATGAACGACAATCCTTCATTTTCAGAGGATCTAGATATCTAACCCACTCTGTAAACCCTAACTCTGATTTCAAACGAATCTGTCAATTCCTGAAAAAACCTGAAACCCACGTTCGTCCTGGGAAAAATAAAATACGCGCACGGGCCTGGAGTAGGACGGTTTTCTTTTTTTAAATCTTTACCTTTTCTTCAAAAATAGCTGACTAAACAACATGTCGCTGGATTAACCTTCATTTAAAATATGTTCATTTCGGTCTTGTCGTAATTAACCTCCAAATTAAGATAACAAATATACAAATTCATCTGGTTACAGGTTGAAGGAATATGACGTTGAAGAGGAGCACAAACATCTCAATTGTTACATCACATATTCATGTGTGCTTGCATTTTACATGGAACGCCAAACAGTCCGGACTACTGATGAAAGTATGTATATAGGTCACACAATACAAATGTTAAGCATCCTTCAACCAGGGATCTACATTCATGAAACAAATACCGAGGATAAAACTTAGGTAAGAATTGCAGGAGCCTGCTCCATATAACCAGATTGAAGACACTTGGCTACAAATGCATTGACATTTGTGTATAGACTTTACTATTCGACAACAGAAACATATAGGATAACTCCAAGTTTGGGAAAAGATTTTGGTAGTCATTAAAAATAGTTAGATTATATCTTCAAGTTAGTACCTGTGCTAACACCAACACTGCAGTAGAATACAGAAAGCAGACGAAGAAAGGAAACGGATTACAGAAGCTTTGATTTGAAGTTTTTAGTTAATTTTTTTATAAATGCTGCTTTAGTATGTAACACGACATTCAAACAAATTGATATTTATTGTCAATGTGTAATGTTAGTGTAAGTCTTAACTAGTGTTGAAGTCCTGTGAAAGTTAAGATACAACACGGCATCTTTACAATTAAAATATTTGTAATTGTTTTGTAACTTGACATGTCAACAATTGTAATTATTTTGACATATTTCCAAGTCATGTGTTACCTAGCTCCACGGGGTAACGCAGCAACTCGACAATTTATCCATTTTTGTCAAGATGTAATGTTATCGTATTAGTTGACATCGCGAAAAATATTACGTTTTGAAGTATTGTCACAATAAACAAAACAACACGACAATTTGTCATTCTTTGTTCCAAGAATTTACAGGTCAGCGTGACTTATCAACTCGACAAAGTCATATATGTTTGACGTACTGTCAAGGTTATTACAAAGCAACAACTCGACAACTTCCTGAAAGTCTGAAACTCGACAAATAAATTTATACTATTTATTCTGATGTCGTGCTGTACTGACACAGTAGGTCTACATGTCTTTTGTACCTTTCAAACCACGATATGATTCATAACACACACACAAACAGTAATAAAAAAATGATCAAATCAAATTGATCTCTGATGGTCATTGTAGTCGCAAGTTACGTAAGAATTTGGTACAATTATAAGATACAAAATGGATACCAAACTGCACCAACTAGAATTGGGTTTATTTAGGTTTTGAAAAAAAACGAAAACATTTTGTAATTCATGGCTGTTACAATGTAAGGTGTTTTGAAAAGAGAATAACAAAACGCAGTGTAAGGTCCGTGTTAATACTCTCTAGTAGGATGACGGAACGATTAGCAAATATTGACATTTACAAGTTAATCACGTGAAACAGCTAATCGAATACGAACTGTTTGGCTGACCAACAATATTATTTCACATTACCTATGTTCATTAAACACACAGATCACTCATTACCTTTGTTTAATCACATGAATGGTAAAAACGATGAAAGAAACCAAAAAGAAACCACAAGAAAAGGGAATGACGAAATAACAATAGGAAGATCGCAATTTATGGAAACATTTATAAACAATGTGTTATATCGGATATAATATATACAAAGAAAACAACTATTCATGAAAGGAGATTTAGAGTTAATTTTAAAGTTTTTATTTAGCAATTTTCTAGTGGAAGATTCCCCCAGAAATGGTTACAATAGCACAATTACGGGATATATTGAAAGGACCTGTTCGTGTGCTTGCAAAAGTCTTAAAGCTTGGACAATTGAAGACAAAACATAAGAAACTGCAATGACGTGGTATTTACAAAATAACGATATTTTCATGTAATTCTTACAATGTTCAAAATATTATGAAATAATTTTAAATATTTCAAAATATTATGAAATAATTTGCCATTATGAAACCTATGATCAAATGTTTCCATTGGATTGCTGATTTACTATTGGTCTCAGCCATGAGTAAACTACAAGACCTATCATATATAGAAGTACGGTCATTGATTTCAAGCTTCAGTACACAAACTGTTCAGATTGTCATTATCTTGTTCGAATTATTATTGAATGACGTCACAGACAAGTCACTGTATTGTCTTTTATCGGTTGTAATGTAACTTAAGGTGAGATACATATGTAAAGTATACATGAATATAAACGTCTAGCTCGCGTAGTAATTAGATAAAGGTGAGTACAATAGTAAGCCGATCATTATATTTAAATGAACTGATTTAAAAATATGAATGTTATGCAATGATCATTATATTACGTAATATACACGTTATCGTAAACCATACAACATATCATGTTTACAGTTGGCTTTAAATTCCATAGACTACAGAATTAACCATGAACAATGAACAAAGGCAAAAAAAAAGAACAAACCACCCCAACAAAAACAAATATAAAATTAGTAGCTGTAAGTGAATGTAAATGATGCATAAAATGTCATTACTTGTAACAAAACTGCTACAGGAAATATTTAAGCTAAATGAGAAAAGAAAATCTAAATAAATGACGTCATTTTAACTGGAAAAGTCTTGAAGTTCGATATACACCAAAACTTCGATATAACAAATCACACATATATTAATATGCAACTGCTGACCTATGATAGAGATCATAGTGACTCTAACACATTATATGTATATCCAATAAGATCACTTTATGAAAAACTCAAAGAGTGAAAAATATATATACAAGTTTTAAATGGTTTCGAAGTTAATAATAAAATACGTATCAGTTTCATTGTAATTGTCGAAAGACAAAAGTAAGCATAGGAGGTTAAATCATTTCACTGAGAAGTTACATCGGTAGATTATACAACCATCTTCACATTTGGCTTATTCTCTCTCAAAGATATACAATTGATACATCCATCCCCAACCCCCCCCCCCCACCCCTACCACCCCAAAGTTCACACATTTCAGAGTGATAATTCTGATCCGTCTTGGACGCTGAAAACGTTACATACAAATATGACAAATGGGTTTCCTAACTTTTAGTTAGGTAGGACCCATCGATTGGGATATTCAAATTCAAAGTTCCCCTTGACAAGCTTGACTTTATTAGCTGGGAGGAGACCTTAGCTCTGATGAGGGGTAAGGGCCTTCTAGATTCGGAATCAGGTGGACAGAGTGCTTGCGAGCTAAATCAGTCCGCAGCGTACAGCACAGTCACCGGCCGGGCGGTCTCTAATTTAGGTGGATTCTCTCGGGGAGGATGATCCCAGGTATTGGGCCGTTGTCAATCTCTCCGCTGGTGTCTAATAGTTTCTCTGTTTTGTTTATTGTTATTTTTTCTACTTCCAAATGTTGAAGGAAATTGTCTGTACTTATGCATACCGTATTACATTTTTCCACTTTTATATATTTTCCAGTTCCTCCCACAATTTTATTCACATAAGATCAGAAATGAACGACATAGAAGGAAAGTCACGCATTTCAAGATAGTGTAACACAAAACTAAAAAAAAAACATTTGAACTTGTAAAAGATTTTGATTAAGTAAAGATATAAGAATGAATAATTAATATTACTAATACATAAAAAGAAAATTGTCATATTTACTTGATTTGACCACAAATTTATTTATTTTGGGTCAACGTGTACTTTCCTGAATGTTGGGTCAACTTGGCATTTCTATTATCTGGTGGTAGCGTAAAGAGTGGTTTAACGGTTAACTATACATTCATCGTAAAAAAACATTCAAGAACTGAGACAAGAATAACACTCATTGCCTCTGATTTTAGTACTGTTTAGTGTTACCATTACGTAACATCAGTATAGTATTACCATTACGTAACATCAGTATGGTATTAACATTACGTAACATCAGTATTGTAATACCATTACGTAACATCAGTATGGTATTACCATTACGTAACATCAGTTGAACTTTATTCTGAGTAAATGCAGTAAAAATATCATAAATTACATTACAATGTGACAACCGGTAGTCATTTTTGTACAGCATGTGAATACAATTACACATTTACTACATTAATTATCGGTAGTTAATCCGTTTAATGTTACAAGGAATGATACATTCACTATATTAGATATCAGTAGTTGATCCGTTTAATATAACAAGGAATTACACATTCATTACATTAAGTATCAGTAGTTAATCCGTTAATGTAACAAGGAATAACATATTCCATATGTTATTACGCTTTAGTTAATCATTGCAAATTCATAACCTGATCATAACCTACACTCACTATGATATTACGCAATGACATTTAATCTATATGATTAAGAACAAGATTACGTATTCTCTTTGTTATAAAACAGCAGTAAATCCGTTCCATATGTCACGTGATTGAACAATCGCTACATGAAGAAGTCGCAGTTAATGCGTGCTATACGTCACGTGTCTATAGAATATAATAAGTTCAGCAGAATTGAAAAAGCAAGGTTCTCTCAAGATTTTTAAAGTTTTTATTCAAAGCTAACAGACGAGCAACGTTGATCATTAATATCTACTCGCAAAATATGATCAATAATCAGAAGGGAAAAGACGGTTAACTGAATAAAACAGTCTGCATTGACATCGCCAGAGACGTTCATGAGAAGAATGTCAGACTATCTGCTCTCTCTCTTTCTCCACCCCCTCCCTCTCTCTCCACTCAGCGCTTTCCACTCCCCCCCCCCTCTATCTCCGCCCAGCTCTCTCTCCACCCCACCCTCTCCGTCCAGCTGTCTCGCTCTGCACCCCCCTCTCGAACCCCCACCCCAGTTGTCTCGCTCTCTCTCGCCACCTCTTTGTCTGTGTCTCTGGACTAGTACACGTTAGACAATCTGCTGTTCCTCGTAGTGATAACACTAGTTCAAATATGTAACCTAGAAAGACAGAAAATTATTACTATTAAAAAGTGTTATCACCTCCACGAACTGCTGCAGTTAATGACGGGATGAAAGAAAACAACAACTACTAACGGGGGCCATGCTAGACAGAATAACAGGCATCACCTGCTGCACACATCGCGGAGATGCCTGCTACACACAATAAAAGGCATCCCCTGCTACATACACTGACAGAGATACCTGCTACATAGAATAACAGGCATCACCTACACACACTGACGGAGATCCCTGCTACACATAATAACAGGCATCACCTGCTACACATACTGATAGAGATCCCTGCTATACAGAATAACATACATCACCTGCTACACAGACTGACAGAGATCCCTGCTACACAGAATAACAGGCTTCAACTGCTACACATACTGGCAGAGATCCCTGCTACACATAATAACATGCATTACCTGAAACATATACTGACAGATATCCCTGCAACACATAATAACAGGCATCACCTGCTACACATACTGACGGAGATCCCTGCTACACAGAATAACAGGCATCAACTGCTACACATACTGACAGAGATCCCTGCTACACATATTAACATGCATCACCTGCTACACAGACTGACAGAGATCCCTGCTACACATAATAACAGGCATCACCTGCTACCCAGACTGACGGAGATCCCTGCTACACAGAATAACAGGCATCAACTGCTACACATACTGACCCAGATCCCTGCTACACATAATAACATGCATCACCTGCTACACATACTGACGGAGATCCCTGTTACATAGAATAACAGGAATCACCTGCTACACATACTGACAGAGATCCCTGTTATACAGTATAACAGTAACATGCATCAACTGCTACACATACTGACAGAGATCCCTGCTACACATAATAACATGCATTACCTGATACACAGACTGACAGAGATCCCTGCTACACATAATAACAGGCATCACCTGCTACCCAGACTGACAGAGATCCCTGCAACACATAATAACAGGCATCACCTGCAACCCAGACTGACAGAGATCCCTGCTACACAGAATAACAGGCATCAACTGTTACACATACTGACAGAGATCCCTGCTACACAGAAAAACAGGCATCACCTGCTACACATACTGACCAATATTCCTGCTAAACAGAATAACATACATCACCTGCTACACATTAAATATAGATGCCTGCTACACAGAATAACTGGCATTCTGCTACACACACTGTCGGAGATGCCTGCTACATATAATATTTGGGATCATTTACTACACAGACATATATGAATCATTTGCTGTCAGATTATTTAAAAAAATCTAACAATTAATGGTTTAAACCAAGTTTGATTCCGGAGAGATATTTCTCTTTTTCTTTCCATGTTCCTATTCAGACCTTATCCGTGAGATGCAGAGATAGTTGTCTTGAGTGATATGTATGTCAACACTGCTTATAAAAGATGTTGATCAGTTTACTAATGATGCGTCTTAACGTTTCAGTCCTGTCCGAATATTCAGAGCTCAGTGTAAATTACTTTATGAGAAAATACCTCCCTCCCCTGCCTCCCCCCTTCTTGCATCAAACTTCATTTAGTTACGTTTTGGTTTTAGTTGAGAAATCAAGTTGATAACGGTTGATATATCTTACTAACCTCACGAGACTGTGCATTTCTTTCTAGACCTTCTCCGATTCTGTGCTGCATCCTGACAAGAAAATAAAATAAATTTCCATTTATCCATTCTAATAAAATAAATTCCCATTTATCCATTCTAACAGGATGATTCGAGAGAAACCTTCTGATTACCTTCATTTCCTTCATCAGACTCATGTCTGATCTTCTTCTTACTTACAAGAGTTCGTAAGGAGTTCCCTACCTTTGTTATATTTCGATACACTTGTCGATGTAAAACGTTCACAACAAAAGCATTTTGTTTAGTGTGCTTTTAATTTGATATTTAATTATTGGGTATGCAATTTATTACAACTACTATGACAGAAAAATAGTGATGGCCATTACTTGTAACAGACTCCCGCCAGAGGTTCAGGTAGCAATGCATCTCAAGATGAATTGATCGATTTAGTGAATACACAAAACTCTTGTTTAGCCAGTCGCCCTCTATTTACACATTAGTAGAGGTAGTAACATTTTATTTAGTGTTATGAAATATTTAGTATAATTCATCGTATTAATTTGAATTATTGATCACATTTTGATCTCAGTTGATACTAATGATATAATTATACACTAGGCCTACATGTGTTCCCTCTGACTGATGGGTGTAATGACTAGTTGTTATGTAATATGTCTGTTGCCTCTGCTCATCAACATTAAAGGTATCAATATGTGACAGAAGGAGAAACCAAGCATAAGTTTTGCCGTATATTGAGAGATTCTAAAAAATCAGCAGAGAGTTGATATGTGAGTTATAAAACTTGACCGACTTAAACAGATTACCATATAATAATAAAAAACACCACCCAACTTAATATTTTCGGACAGGGTTCAATATCCGAATTATTACATAAATATTAAATTTAACTCTATTGCACATTTTATGACAGTTATGTCAACTGAGATAACATAATAAGCTTCAAATGCTTAACAGACTATAATATCTCATCCTTCGTATAATATGAGCGCTGAGATAACAGCTGAGGCTCATCAATATAAGTGACTGGACTATTAAGTCTAATACACAGACCATTAGTTCAGTTCCTTGGATGCAAACCAAAACTCAGTATGAAACATAACAATGACAAATTGTACTGGATGCCATTCAGAGGTGTTATGTTGTTTATATCAAGTTAACAGTAACAGGAACATTAAGGACTGCACAAGGAAGTCATCATGAATTTAGCATAAAAAAAAAACATTCCAGAAGTTTAGCTGATTATAAGGTGGTTTTACAGAAAACATGATTAGCTACGGAAGGAGAACTAGAACCCAATTTTTTTTATTTGACTGTAACATATTAAGACAATACTTCTGCCTAATTTCACCATTCAATTAAAATCTTATCTACTCACATACTCTTTCATATAGCGGCAACATAATACTAGTGATTTAGTATTATTATGCTCCCACTGTATGCTATACAATATAGTAGAATCAGCTTAGTCGTATGTTTAAAGGAAAACAAATTATTTTAGCCTCTTCAGGTTGATGTGTCAGTGATAGCCTTTTGTTCTATTAAGTCATATTAAGGCGTCATGACAAAATTAGATGGATACGGTCCAGACGGGAACAAGCAGCAAAAACTTTGATTCGATTATTCATCATCGGATTATGCTAGACCATCATGACATTAGTGTTATCATGCATAAATTAGCTTCCTTTATCTACTAGTTCCTCTCTAAGTATAATTATGAAATATAACACCTTTATTCTTGCTATCCGTCAAATACTGTTAAGAATAATTGCCAAAGTATATGAACAGTAACTCAGGATGAACATATTAAGATCCGTGATAAGATCATTAAAATTGTTATTGTTTTTATTAGCTCACTTTTGAAGTCATTCTTAGCTCGATGTTATAAGCAATATACAAACATCAGCTTCTTTGCAATTCAAGAGGCAAGCGACCCGTGATAGAACAACATTCCATTTACTCAACATACGTAGGTGGACATGTGGTTATATACACATAAGGAGGAATATTATATATAGTAAATTATCAGCAATTAACACGAACTCTCACACAATTCCATTTTTAGATATATTTTTTATCTGTAGATTTGTCGGCTCAACTGCCCTACATTGTTGATCTTCATATTTATGTTATATATGATTAACTGTAAAGCTGTCTCACGAAGATAAGTTGTTGTTTGCTTATGGAATAAAGAAAAGGAAACCAATAATCATACATAACTTAATAACACAAAGGTCATTCTAATTAAAGTGCGCTTTATGCCTATATCTGTCTGCATATTATTCCTGTATGCCGATTTTCAAATAGTTCCTTTGACCATGCAGGTGTCCTCTGGTTATATATAAAACGCACTCAAACACTGAATCTTTTGATTATTAAAATGTATTAGGAGGAGCACAAATTGTAACATTGATATTTTAAAAAGATTCAAATATTTGTACGGTCTAAACTCAAGAGTATGAACATTTTATCTCATCACGTTTTCCGCTTTTTCTTTTTCACCCTTAGCCACCCCTAAACGTAAATCGAAAATAGGTTTGGTGTCACGCGTTGCAACTTATTTGAAAGATGTTTATGTAATTGCTCATTTTCCGCTCAATAGTTTTGACTTAAGAATGGACATTAATCATACGGTCCCCATGCACGGGAGTCGCATAACTTATACAAAATAAACGATTAAAGATGTGTGTACTTATATGATGATGTCTCTATTCTGAAAGAACTGAATGAATGTCTCATGAAACACGGAATACATACTTTCTATTCCTTACTATATTGTTAGTTTCTCTGTACAGTATCAGTGTAGCGATTCTTAATTAATAACGTTCAAGGCAATACGGACGTTGAGGGGTGAAACTGGCAGCTGTATATGACAATAGTTTAATATTTTGATGGTTTAATCGCGTTTAATAGACGTCCATGGGGGGGGGGTGGGGGATATAACATCTTCATCCAACTTAAATAACCAATTTTAGGTGATTTAGCCGGAAGAATCTTCCCTCCCTCGACCTGAACACAATGGAAATACAAGCTGCTATTTTTCTGCCTTTCAACAGAAATACTTCATCACGTCAACTCATCCGTTTTCTGCATGGTGACTATACAAACCTAGTGTTCGTTATTACCTCTTCGTCCAAACAATCCTAGCTGTATGTGTAACCTAACTAAACATTAACAGGGCCTCAGTAAGTTAGATCAAAAATGTTTCGAAAACAGCTCTTGTGTTAATTATGTTAATAGAAGACATAATTCAATACTAAACATTCAAAAGAACATTGTTTGTTAGCTGGACTAGTCAGGTGTCATTATAGATAATGACACAAATTTAAATAAAAAGAAAGACAAAATAACCTTCTGATTTGGTGTTACATGCGCCATCTGTTTGTAAATGTGTTTAAGCAACATGTTTAAGATTAATGATTACATTAAATATTTCAAACTGAAGTATGATGTTTTTGAAAATAAATAGAATGATGCCTTATATCTTACTTTTACTCGTATTATATTTGCTGATTAAATATTGAAAAAAAATGGCCGATTACACGGTTCAATACTAACAGTACCAAACTTTATTGCAACGTTTACCGAATTTATGTGAAAAGCTTAGCTCCTTTTTAACCATCCCTAACCCCTCCCGAACCCGGAGAATGATTCTAGTGACTTTATATTATCAAACAATACCGGAGTAGAGATTTATGGTAGATTTGAGTATAGACTTCTAGAGTTAGCATGTTATGTGTATAGAGAAAATGGTTACACCTTCCCTTTCCTTTTACAGTCAACCTTGCCTGGACAGCTGAATTTTTTAAATATTAAATTCCAATTTGATGTGAGACTTTTAACACACCATAACATCGGACTAACCTTGTAGTATTTAAAGATCTATTCGCTTCTTTGTTAAGCATTTCTTTGACTGTGTGTGCGGAAGGAAGATTATTTAGACCTCATCTAAACTTGACATTGAGAACAGTGCTATCATTATTACGAGATATAAACTTGTAGCTGGTCTATCTAAATTCCCTGTTCGATACACGACAATTATAAATCTTCCCCCTGATGAGAAAGAATGTTTAATACTCTTTTGTCTTATTTCTTTGTTTCACATTAATTAATACCTCTTTGACTGTTATTAAAATTACCGTTACTAATTAACAAGAACATGAATCTATGTCTCTCTTACCTCTTCTCCTGGTAGATTGCCCCGTGTGTCACAGGGCTGAAAGTAAGAGAAATATTATATTCATGAGATTTTGAAATTGAATTTCAGGAAAATATAATTTGGCGAAGCAAGACATATACATATATATATAAGTTACAATGATATATCTCCACAAATATCACAGTAAACTATTCCTGGCAGGTAAACGCACATCTACATTGAACACACTAAAGTCAATAAAGGAGACAGACTCGTCAATGTAAGATGCACGAACTTAATAACATTAATATAAACATCAGCTTTATAGGGAAGACATAGTTAGTTTTAAACCCGTCATCAAACACTGAGTGACGTCATGAAACACCGAGTGACGTCACTAAACACTGAGTGACGTCATCAAATACTAAGTGACGTCATTAAACACTGAGTGACGTCATAAGATGAACTTCCATGAGAAGGGAAAAGAGAGTAGTATTCAAAGATAGACCCCAGCACATCGTGGTTTGATCGATGTAATGGCAAAATTAAAGCAAAATATTGGTTAGCCCACAAAGCATCATGTTGGTTACCCCCCCCCCTCCCCCCTTCGTCTTATATATTCTGTTTCTATCGTATTGTTGATCGTGTAATATCTATGAAAGTTTGGGAAATTCAGTTGTATGATGAACAAATCAAATAATTAAAAAGACTAGTGTAAATCTGTTAACATTAAAAAATATCATGAAATATAATAAACCCTGCACAGATTGCTTTCTTTCTAAATTTACCCTGGGTGTGTGTATGTTTAATTGGAAGTGTTTACATGTTCACATAATCAATTTTCCAATAGTTGACTCTCTCTGTTCAACGTTAGGCAAGGTACATTTAGACCAAGAAGTGACGGCCTGTAAATTAAGGAATGTTTAGAGTGGGTTTATGTAACGGATACGCCCTGTGTGTCTATTAGACTAGTATAGGCAGAAACCGCGTGAGTTCTCCATTGCTGTGTATCTATGTATTAGCTGGATTTGGACTTGGTTTGGGTTGCTCATATACTCTATAGAACGCTGTTCAGACTCGAGAGTGCCATACTCGAACCAAGTAGTCTCGGACTCGGCTCGGGATAAGGAATAATTTGACTCTACTACATCAGAGTGTTTCTTATACTATAAGATACAGATATATTGAATGGTTCAGAGGAAAGAGTACTAATAACAATACGGACCATGTGAGAATACAAGGCCCGGATGTTGCATTATACTATCGTTGGCACTTGAATATAATTATGAAGATACAATAGTAAATTTGCCGGGTGGTAAATATTAAAAAATCAACCACATACCAGGTACTTTGAACCCCCCCCC
>KN887386.1:13820-31463 GCA_000934455.1 Apostichopus parvimensis | reverse complement strand
AGAAATATCATCTAGCTTTCATATCGACTGCAATATCCTGTCTTGTCAAACTAGTCTGTCAGATTATTCATAACATCCTGATATATATATATACGATATGTGGGGATGTTAAGCGAGGTCAACTTCCAGTTCCATTTGTAAGGACCAGACAAGTTCTCAAATCGCTCTCTGTTTTTTCTTCTACACACTAGAAATGAGAGAGAGACAGACAAGAAATAAATACGGAAAGAAAAGGAATTTCAGGACTGCCTGTTTATTTTTCCACTTCTTTTGGGACACGATATTGCAACATTTATTAAGCAAAAGTGCAAAGAACCACATGTGTGAATCGCATACAAAAAAAGGCAGTTGCCATGGAGACAATAAGTACACAATAGAAACCAGTGGTTCCTGCAATTATTGAACGTGCATTGAAAATTGTCATAGCTTCGTGTACTGTGATAGAACGTTTCACCCATTCTGCAAAAAAAAAACCGTGACGAGACGTCGCGATATCGGAGCGTCCCCTCCCATTTTGTACCTCGGTAGAGGTTACTTACGACAACGATGACATGGGTGTTATCTGTGGTACAGGACTATGCGTATTATCTAAAGCACCTAAAGAAGCCATTCCAATCCCACAAGCAATGATCAAGCCACATTATTTACAGTAAAGAAAGGAAACATATGCAAATGACTAAAAGAAAAGAAAAATCAGTATATATATAATCATTCCCCCATGCATTATGTTATGTTTGGTTTCTACTGGAACAAAATGTGTCAAGATTCTTTGACCCCCACCCCACCCCCCACCATTTTTGATTGAAAATTAATTCCGAGTTTAGAAAGGCTAGGGTAACAATACCTTTTGTCCGAAAACTATAAATATTGGAAAAGAGAAGACCCTGTCACTGCCCTGCCTGGGATTAAGAGTCGATCCAAAGTCTACTCTTCCAACCAACCAACCACTTCACAAAACAGAACCTCTTTTCTGGAAAGGAAAAAAAAAACACTTCAGATCGACCTGGGTGATCTTGTCGTACAAATACAACGTCACGATTAATACCATTGCAATTTCTTTACAGCGTTTCTGACCGTCATCATTCACTCTTCGATAACCATTTTTAGGTTTTGTTATATCAATATTCAAATTTGGTTACATTGCACTAATTAACTACCATACAGGATATACATTCAACTTTTTATCTCAATTTAAACTTTTTATGAACTTTGTATCATTTTACAGCCTTGCAGTTATACCTCGCCTCACCTTTCCAAAATTTTTTTGTGTCCATTCAAGAACTAAAATTAAAAAAAAGTATGAATAAAAAGTGACGTTTGTGCTCCAATGTAATAAGATTACGAACGAGTGGCTTTCTCTCGATCGTGAAGGCAGTTTGTATATGTCAAAGAGCTGTAGTTAACATGATTTCTATCACTGTGACCTGGCCTCGAAACAGAAACAAAAGACAAACTTTCTCTTCACAACATGCATGATATTAACAACAATGCAAACATTCAGATAGGTTAAAAAATAACAAATGAGAATAACATTTCAGGGAAATACACAAACCGAACCGACACATGGTCCGGTTTCAGAAATCCAGGCATGCAAGAAGGAAGGAAGGAGCCTTTATGTGCGCCATTCTCATACATATCTACACAAAATACTAACCGAGGAAAGTGATACGACTCCAATGCTTAAAATCTGTTCCGACAAATACATGATATTATGTACTATACAAAAAAGTTACATTATGCGACTGGAGTTAATAGACCGTGTACGCTCTGCGATCCTGTTAGCCTAAAATTTACGAGAAAAGTAAGGGGAAAAAAATAAAGAGAGGGAGAAAACTCTTCCCTGGAACATAATGCTGATCCAGTCTAGAGTTAATTTCACTATTTAACAACAACCCAATAAACTTATATAATGGAAGCCAACAGAAAAACAAAAAAATCCGGACTTTTTATACCGTTGACCTCTGCCCTGACTACTTCCCGTCGCAAACAATCCTTCACAGACAATGATAGAGACAATTATTTCCAAAACAGTTTAATTTGTTTTCTGTTTTTTAATAGCTGGCATAATCTTCCACATTCACATTTTTAATCTCTGCTATGTCATTTATCAATCAAGTTACAATATTTGATGAAAACAGTTTTAGAAATGTTAGTTTGTGATATCATTTGATTATACATTCCTGCAAGACCACTGTAGTAAACTGACCATGTTTGAAGACATCCAATGCAAAGCAAGTTAAAATATCATATCAATCAATCAATCAATCAATCAATCAAAGAACGGAGACAATTATCATATTAATCAGTTACATCAGTAGAGTTGTGTGACAAGTCAAAGTTAGATCGTCGAGTCTATCCAGTGACACCAATAACTGTACTTTCTCTACCAGAAACACTCCATAATGTTAAGCAAGTCTCTTGTCTTTTTGATGAATATGAGAATTTGTAAGGTAACTTAGTCTTATAGCACTGAAAATTTAACTCAATAGGCATGAGTAATATACATTAATATACACTATATTAGAATTTGTAAATAATATAATTGAAAGAGATATTGAATTCAAAAAATGGTTCCATGGAGAGAGAAGAAAAAATGGTTTATTGATACTGTTCATTTCACAGTTACAGCTTCCCAAATTTTTCTTTGTATCATCATAAGCCCTTTGTCCAAACCTCAAGAAAACCTCCTACTAGATTCTGTAATATTTCTAGTAGTTATGTAAGCAACAACATTAACATAATCTTTCTGAAATTTATCTATTGTCCTATACCCTACTTTAGGATAAATAGCATACCACATGGAGAATGGACAGGGCTTAAAAATGGCATTTCATTAAGCTGTAAAATAAAACTTCCAACAACTTTGTTATATGTTGCATGCCAGTTCAAACATCTCCAGCATAAGACACTTGTTGAACGCAGCATCCAAGCAGAGTTAATCAAAATCAGAGTGTAAGTCAATTCACATTGTTACATTGCAAGATGGTATGGCCATGTCACAAGATCGACAGGACTGGCTAAGACGATCCTGCAGGGCACGGTACCGGGAGGAAGAAGGAGAGGCAGACAAAGAAAGAGATGGGAGGACAACATCCCAGAGTGGACGGGCCTCAAACTGCCTGTTGCCCTACGAGAGGCCGAGGACAGGAAGTAGTGGAGAGAAGTAGTTGCGAGGGCGTCTGTGGCGCCCCTACGGTCTACCAGACTCCGGGATATGTGAGTAGGTGAGGTGAGGTGAAGATAACTTAGCCACACTCTTATAGTTTACATTCTCTTTAACACGCAAATCTTTTTTGCAATATCTCTCACTCCTGCCCAAGAAAGCACTGGGTGTTAAGTAAACCTTATTAAAACAATACCCTCATGATGAAATGTGACTCAAGATATTATCGACTAACAATGATAGTTCGTACATATATGATTCGTCCGCGTCTCCGTTCTCTTCCTGAACTAAATGATCTAGATTTGCTTTCAGCGTGGAGAGTCTTTCGACGACTGTCAGATCTTGACTGAAACGTTGACAGGGCTCTAAGAGAAACTCCATAGCGTGTAGCACCTTCTCTTGCACGTCACCGTCGGGGACGTCCAGTAAAGAAGGAACCAGATGGCACCAGTCCTGATCCAGCATTCTGGACAGGAGGTCAACTCTATGAGAAGAGAAGGCGTTAAGGTTTAAATGATTTTTTAATGTAATAACTGAGTACAGAGATATACACTTTCTTATCTACTATAAATAGGTATAAAAGTGATTGAATGTGATTTTGCCCTTCTAGCAAGATCTTATCTAGAGGTTGATTCTGAAGTAAGATCCTGTTAGGATCAAAATTTCAGAATTTGTAACTTCTATAGATCTGTCATAAAATCTATGAAATAGAAGCATTCCTATCTGATTTCTGATTTTTTTTTGTGTCCTTTCTTCATACTGTATTAATTCATGATTCGAACAAACAAATTATTAAAATGAAGAGAGCTACAAATGAAAAGGGAGAAAAACAAATCAAGCTTGCAGTTTGTTAGAAAGGCTTACAGGTTACAACTGAGGTCAGGGAAGCTATATGTTTAACACCTCAGATTATTTGGACGAATACCAGTCGGGTCTATATTGATCGTATTGGGCTCCTGGATGGCAAACCCAATCAGGGCTCAAACCAGAAAGGCCTCAATGCCTTCTAAGCACAAGTTTATAATTACGAAATTATGTTTTCAGTTTATGGCAACTAAACTAATACAGCTTTTTGAAAACAAGGCCAGTATTTTAAACTTGACCATAAATGACTTTTATCAGTGGTATAACCTGAAATTAGATAGAGGGAAGAGGAGGGCGAGGGGTCGGGTTAGTCAAGCCACTTTACGTACTGATGGTTTACTTTACGTACTGATGGTTTACATTATGTGCCAATTAGAGTGGCCACTCTCTGATATGGGCTGGGGAGATAGTGTGTTGTGATATTAATCTCACCTTCCATATTGCTGTTTTCTCATCTGATGAACAGTGTCTTCTTCATCGTCATACTCAATAGTGTTCGACTGAAGGCAAAGAAAAAAGCAAAAGCTGTCACTTTCACACTCATTAAGTCATTATGATGCACCATTGGAAGCCATGAATGTAAATTGTATAATTAATTTGTCTCATTATGACCATTTAATTGTTTCTTTCTAATAGACAATGTAATACTTCGACTGCTACAGTGTGCTCAATGTGAAACATACTTCGACTATAAGTATAAGTATTAATAAATGAGACACTACGTCAACTGCTACAAGGATTAAGTGACGTACGAACCTTTTCGACTAGAAGATCATGGAGTAAGGTCACGGCTTTGACTTTAAGAGTAACTCCACTTGAATCGGTCTCCCTAAAAAGACCAGAGAAGGTGCTCAATCCACCCAGGTCTAAAAACTTCAGCTGGGCGTACGGAAACATTCGTAGCAGGCTGGATATTGCGTACATGGCCTTCTTTCGTAGAGGGGCCGACGTAGATGTGCTTAACAGCTGTAATAAAGACTGTAGTGCCCCTCCGTCGATAGCTTTAACCTGGACATGTGGATTGCTTTGAGAGAGAAAATTATATGTTAGATAGAAGAAGAAATGAAAAAAAAAACAGGGTAATGAATTCTAGGACCATTATAACTCATGTACAGTTAAACTTGTGTTTGTCATTTCAGTCCAGTGCAAGAGGCCCGAAAGTGTTTTTGTAAGCTGAATTTTGCGCTGGATTTCAACTTTCTGTCATTCTTCATGTCAGAAAATAGATGTACACATAATTAGACGACATACCTCAACTTTACTAAAGAAATCTCTCTTTCATCCGCTACAGAGATTTTGTGTCCTACAAATCCAATTTTGCAGTATATAGATATTGCTTGATTCATTTTTCAAACCTTTTAGGTTGATGGCTTATCTTTTTTAAGTTTTTTAGATAAATGAAAGAAATCCTTAGATAACTGAAAAGTTTCCATAAATATTGCTGAAGGAAAAAAGTACTAAACTGAAAAAAAATTGCTTTGAATTTTCTTCTGTTTAATCTTTTTGTGTAAATTGGCTAGGTATTTTTTGAAGAAAATTTTTGCAAAAATTTCAATTGGCCACAGGACAAACACTTATGTCAAAATTGGCTTAATTTTTCTTACAACTTGGGAAGTCACAAACCTTTGAACTGCAGAACCCAAGACAAATGCAGCCTCTAACTTGATTTCATCTTGTGTACTATTCAGGGCGTCAATGAGCAACTGTAAGCCTCCTGTCGTTGCTAAGTCCTTAGCATTATCAATCTTACCAAAGGAACGAAATGGAAGAAACAAAAGAAAAGAACATTTTAAAAGAGAGAAAATATAGAAAACAGGAACCCCAAAAAAAAAAAATTTGGTGGCATAGTTTTTTTGTGTGGCTATAAATAGAAAATAATGCGTGAGATTATTTATCCAAATCATATTTGGCTAAAACTTCATCCAACACATGCTGCATGAGGTAAATGACTCGTCGTGGTCGTTTCTGTGACCTGTGACTGTATAGCATGTTGTCACTCATGATTAATATCATAATGTCTGTACATCTCTTGTGTATGAGTGTAAGTACGTACAATCATATATATCATCCACATCGATATGGGTTCACTGGGTTTCCATTTGGTCTGTTTCCTACAATATTTCTAACCACAGACGTGTAGCCAAGGGGGGGGGGGGCAAAGGGGGAGACCGCCCTCCCCTCGAGCATATTTTTTTAAATTTTTATATCATATCTAAGTTTTATAGTAGCCGTTATTAGAGGTTTTTATATTTGTACACAGTGTTGTAGCCAGGAGAAAGTGAGTGCCGGCTAATTTGAAGAGAGTGGCGGCTAATTTGTCTGACGATGGCGAGCGAAGCCAGCCCGCGAGCTTGGCGAGCCCTCCTCTGCGTGAGGTCCAGGGGCCCTTGGTGGGGTTCGAGGGGCGAAGCCCCTGAAGATACAGGGTTTTAGTTGATTTCAATGCCTATAGGTGGCTCTATTCTACCCCTATTTTATACATATTGCGATAAATATTTTGAAACCCGCCCAAAAACGCTACACAGAAACCTAAACTTTCCGACAATTGCGATACAAATTTCCGAATGTACGAGCGAAATGTATTGACGTTGTTGTCACAGTAAATATGTGTGTGATTGCTCTCTCGTACAGTGGCGGAGCTAGGGGTATCGGTCAGGAGGGGCGAGAATGGTCTGTCCGTGTCTGCGCTTGTGAGTTATGGCTCGCTCGTTGCGTTGATGATCATCTTTCGACACTATCTAAGCGGAGCGCCACCACAGGTTGGCGCGTAGCGTACAGAATTTTTTTGAATAAAGATACTCCCTAGATCGCCGGAAATGACCCTTTCCGGGCCTGGCTAATTTGCAGATAAACGAAGAATAAATAGGTGTAATCGCCAAATTATACCAACAAAATGTGACAAATGTCAATAGGTAGATGAGAGCGCAATAAAAAAGGCAATAATCGCGAATAAGTAAAAAGTGGTAAAGAGGTGAAAAGGGCGCCAGCAGTCCATTTGAGTCCGTCAGGGGGGGGGGCATCCGCCCCCTGACTGTATGGACGCTCCGCCACTGCTCTCGTACGTATCACTCACACGTGTACTGCATGCAGCTGTTATGATTACCGTGTCTGCGCTTGTGAGTTATGGCTCGCTCGTTGCGTTGATGATCATAGTTTCGTAGTATTACTAGTTACCCAGGTTTTTATTTGGTTTGGTTCAGGCTAGAGAATCGGACTACAGTATTCTAAATTCTGATTCAGAATAGTAATGGGCCTATTTTGGGTAAATTTGTGAACAAATTATTTCCAGTTTTGACACAGGTAATTTTCAGTGTATTTTGATTTCATTTAATACAAGATTCACTGATTTTTGTGACGGTCGGTAGGAAGCTTGAGTGCCGGTCGGTAGGATGCTGATTTACTCTGAGTGCCGGTCGGCAAGCACGAGTGGCGGTTACGCCCGACCGGCGCCGACCGGCGTGGCTACAACACTGTTTGTACACCAATAAATTAACTGTGTCTGAATTTTCGAAATTCCCTGACCAACATTCTTCATCAAACTTCCCTCTACTCGTGCAATTTTGACTGGTCTGTTAGCGGTTGAAGGTTTTTTTTTTCTATATTGGTTGTCCATAGATGAAATTTTGTGCAACATTATTGTTATGTTTTGAAGTGAATTTATTATTCAAATTCTGAACAAATAATGGGCTTAAAAATCTTGAAAAGTGGGGCTGACGGGTCATGTGGGCCGTTACGTAGTATTACTTACAAAAGCAATGCGATGAGGTTGAACATGATGTGTGACTGGTGTAAATATTGAAAAAGGTTATTGATGTAAAAACACTATTGGGAAAAACTTGGATCTCAGGCAAAAGTGTACATCTGGTTGGTCATTTTCAAGCCCGAGAAGTGCCATTTCTGGTGATCTGGGGGGCTATCAAAACCAGAAATTTTCTTGTACGCTGCGCGCCAACCAATGGTGGCGCTCTGCTTTGATAGTAATTCGCGCCCCCCGCGGGTTAGCAAATCCTAGATACGCGTCTGTATATATATATATATACACAATATCACAAAGCGCGCGAACAATTCACTTGGGGATGAAAGTTGCTACGCGCCTGCACCCGAGCAAAATGGCCCCCCCAATAATTGAAATAAATCGCCGCCCCTGGAAATGTGAATGGGGGATAAGGCACCCCACTCCCCCACAGTTATATATGCAACCCATTGTATCTAGTTGACATGATCTGGAAAGTATCATAGACTCATAGTATCATAGAGACTGACTGTTAGTAACATAACAAAACCTGTCCTTATGGCAGAAAATAGGGGGGAAAATTTACACCCATGTATAAACACAAAGTTTACAGAGAATTGCAAAAAGGAAGATAGAAGAAAATCCTACTCTTTAAGCAGTCTTCTTACATCCTCTCAAAGCCTTGCAAGGATGCTGTCAAGGTCACCCACCGATCCATATGTGGTTAACCGATTTGTTAGAGTTTGATAGCATGATATGGAGTGGGGGGGGGGGTGGTCACAGACACACAGACAGAATTATTGTTGTATATCCTGTTTAATAACTTCTGTAATAGGTCGCCATAGCCACCAATGACACAAGGAGACTTTTATAGTTTAGTCCAGTATACAGTACTCAGTGAGAACTGCACCTGCAACATTGCAGCAGTGTTGTACGAGGAAGAGAGGGTGCATGGAATTCATATTAATTCTCCTTAAAACCTGCTGCAGGATTTAAGTACTTGTAGTTGCTATTTTATCTACTTAAACAAGTAGATTCTTTCATCATCGACCAACATACCTACCTGATGTACGTAATACTCCAAGTCACGTAACGCCAAAGTCTTATCCTCCAACGTGGATTCCGTACTGTTGTATGTCTGTATCAGTTTGGTCATGACCTCCAGGTCAGTCTCAACATGTAAATTCATAGCCTCATAGTCTTTCTTCAAATCTTCAATGGATCGGAAACTTTCTCGCAATTTTTTCTTTGCCTGATGATCAGAAAATGAAAAAAGCAGCTCTGTTAATCACAATCTGCATAATTTCCACCAGAACACCCACTTAGGTTGCTTATTATCATATTAGTCTGCTACATAGTGCCAGGCTATTGCCAGCTAGTTTCTTAAACAGAGAAACAACAACAACAAATATTCTGCATCAAAATGGACAAATGGACTGAATTTTGTTTCTAACATGATATATGCTTATTGCACTTGCCACCAGAACTTCTATTTTTCCATTTCATATTAATAGTGTTTCGTTTCCATTCACATGCTAAAAAGTATATCTTTTAAGCCATACAGATGGTGCAATCAATCAATAACCATTCTAATTATTTCAATTACATTATGGCAATTTCCACAGTGATTCTCACCTAAATGCAAAAATTAGCTAGACCTGCTATGAAGTTGTTGCAGGTTACAGTAAACTGCTGATGATTCGTTTGGAAAACAAACAACTTTTTAAGGTAGCAGATATCTTGTGTTACAAACACTCAAAAAGATAATGAACTGCTTTAAACTGCCAATACTTTCAGTGTGTACACGTCTTTGAAAGTGAGGAGAAATTTTACACGAGCAGCATAAAACTGCGGCATTAGACTTACTGCCTCATCCTCGACATCGTCTTTATTTGCTCTGAAGTGTTTCATAGCTTTCTTCAATTCCTCGTGAGTAAAATATTTTTCCTTTGCATGAACAATTCCTTCCTTGTCCCCTTCTTTCCAATATTTGAAAGTGTCTGATACTTCCTGATCAAGTCCTTCTTCACAATCAGTCTGCTTAACCTCTTCACTCTGATCCAGTTTTTCATCTTGTGACTGTTCCTCATGAGTGGTCTCATCTTCATCCAGTAGCTTAGCTTCTCTAACGCCAGTTGATAAATCCATTCTTACATGGAGTCCTGCTGGAATAGCTTGTCCTGTAGAGTCAGAAATAAAGAACACAAGTCTAGCAATTGTTTGTAATGTTTTGTTAAATCTAAATTAGTGAGCCATGTCATTCATTCAGTTTATCTCCACATGCTTGTGATGAAATCTGAATTAAAAAAAAAATGTCTGTAACAGTAATGTTAGGAACTTGTCCTTTTCATGAAATATCTTAATATTGTGTAGGCCTTCGCAATAGTATTTGCTATATAAAAGGACATCAATGTTATGAATAAGTCGTAGTTGTAAATAGATAAGACGCAAAGTCACCCATTCTATTGCCAGCGCATTCTCAGCTGGGTGGATGGCAGGGGTTAGGAGGGAGATGGGGACAAAGGGGAAAGGAGGAAGAGAGGACCTGTAGTGGAGATTATTTCATAGTAATGCCCCCATATCAGACACTGCAACTGGGTGTAAGAAATAGGATAAGCCTACATCATGTCATCTCAAATTATTTCAACTAAAATCTTAAACAGTACATAAACCCAACAATCATATTTAAGCAAATATAACACAGATCTTTATGAAGAACAGCTCTATCCAACAGTGGAGAAACAGTCTTGCTCCGTTTGGGAGATATCCTAGACTTTTAAAAGTTGTTTCTGGGAGCTCTTTTTTTTCAGTCTGTGATGACATACTGTAGTGCCACTTTCTGTATACCTGTATGCTTATTTTTTTCCTTATTATTTCCTTATTATGTTTTTCTTCATATTTTCAAGGCAAGTAGATTGGTAACTTTGTCAACACTGACAGGATTCCGTCACTACATAATATAAATAGCTTCAATACAGTAGCTAAGATTCAACATTATAAATTTGCAAAGCTGATTTCAATTCAGAAAATATACATTGTTATATAAAGAAAAACATAAAAAGGTGGAGCACATATTATTCAGTGATTTTTCATATCTAGATTTGAGTCTTGAACAGTCTTGCATTAATTGTGAAGCAACATGAATTGATCTCCCAAATGGATATAAGATTTTCCTTAGTTGTTTAGGGAAGTATTTAATGACAGATATCTCTATCACATAGAAATGATGGTTGGGTTTGTGTTTCCTTTAAACTACTTTACCTCGTTTGACGACTTGCCACTCATTAGTTGGCTGGAAGATGTCAGTGATCACCTCATAATCCTCCTCCACCTCTGTCGATAATTCACCATCTTCTTCAGAGTCAACAACAATTATATCCGTTGATTCTTTGCCATGGACATTTATGTAGCAAGATATCAGGAACAGGATGAGGGTAGCAGAGTGAAACAGCGTTAGTTTCTTCTTCAAATCCATGACCTTTGTTTCTGGAAAGATAGGTTACAAATATTTTACTGTTTGGAGTCTTATAATTATATGTTTGGAACAACTTTTAAAAGAAATGTTCCAAAATTATTTGTCACAATTGTAGATTGCGATGCAAAGTTAGAGAGCTTATCTTCTTAGCCAGCTACACTGGCTGTTTTGTTCACCTTTTAAAAATCACTTGGCAACCTAACCAATAATATATTCCAACACTTTCCATAAAAAAACTTAATAGTATCCTTCTTAAAACAATTCTATTACATGTGTCAAGTCATTTCTCATGACATTTGCTATGGATTTGATGTGAAGCCAATGGGTTGAAAGGGGTAGTTTTAAGTTAACAAGATGAGTGGTATTCTGCAGTTACTCTTCTTATTCCTACTATGTGTATAGTTTTCGTATGTGTTTTTGTATGTGTTTTTGTCCCTTCTGTTATAGTCAGTATTGCTAATTTCGAGCACCTACGAATTTCGGACACCCCTAAGAAATACACGATTTCACCATGACAACCTACAGGAAGAGCCAAATTTCACCAAAAAGTACGAAGCTACAGTTATTTTCTCTCCAAAATGACCCGTGTGCAAGTAAATACTTACATATTTGTCAATAAAATGACGGAGATCTATGAAGTCTGTTATAATTACTGAAAGAGCAACTGCGCCACCAATTTTATCACCAGCGCCACACTGTGGGACTGTGTGTCCGAAAATTAGCAATACTCTAGCAAAGAAATACCAGTTCCACAATCACAAGAATCTTCTTGGAATACAACGTGAAAACAGTTTGCAGGAAAGAAAGTTTGGCCGTGTATCGTAATATAACACACTTCTCCCACCATATCAAGTATATTTTCAGGTGATTTTATACCAGAAGATATAGTTTTGGGGTGTTTTAAGGCTTAGGTGTCCGGAATTCGAAGTGTCCATGCTACTGTTACTTGTCATTTAGCCTTTGAAGAAGATCCTGCTAGGATCGAAACATCAGGCCAACTTACTTTTACACATTCTCCTACACAGGCTCTATTGTGGATAAGCAGTTTGCTAACAGTTTTATTTTATTATGTGTGTAGTTATATAAAAAAGGATATTAATTCTAACTTTTAGCCAGTAGTAGTAGCTTGTGGAAATTGCCACATTTTCATCAATATTTTGTTAAAGTATGCACAATGTGGACGTGCAGGTTAACATTCCAATGGCTAAATATTTAAGAACTTCAGAATTTAATTGGACAATCAATTCAATTTTAAGTGCGTTAAAATTGAATCCATACTAACAAAGACAACAACAACATAAGCCTATGCACACTTACCGTCTGTCAAACGTTTTCGCTGAATTGGTACACACGATATCTGTTCAGTCGAATCAAATCAGTAGCACCAAACATTGGCGGATAGACAGTGATCTAAAAGGTTTTAACACAAATTTAATCACGAGAGTCTAAAATATGAAGGAAGTCACATTTAGCGGATTGAATTTATAGTTAAAGTTAGCACACGTTGGATAACAAATTTACATCATTGCGTGCTATGATTTCGTGTTACCTTCAAGAAGCCCACGTCAGTTTAGCGCCCCTTATTATACGTGTTCGAATTTACGGAGCTGTTATAGTGACGTTACATTTCATTACAGTGGTACTGAGATTAAATATTTCAAAATAGTTTCCCAGCAAACACAAAAACGTTTTTAAAACGTTATTAAAACGTTTCGTCTTTTGTTTTGATAACATTATTTGTGGTGTAATAAATAGGTCACGAAAACGTTTTCAGGCTATAATTTCAAAACATTTTTCGTTAAAACATTAATATAACATTATTATAATGTTAATATTTCATAAAAACGTTATGCCGACGTTTTTATTACACCACATTTAACGTTATAATAACATATTTTAGAGGCTCTTTTCAAAATGTTATGATAACGTTTTGTGTTTGCTGGGTTGTTTGTAAAAAGCAGCTAGTAATAATGAGCTCATCCAACAACCATGTTGATGGTGTTTTCCATTATCGAGAGATAACATGTCGAAAATTGATTCATAATGATTGGAAAGCACATTGCGCAATAATTTGAGCTGTCATGCATAAATAGCTGTCATACATAAATAATACTTCGAATTGTGTTCTTTTGTCATATAATTGTTTTGCAGAGGAGCACTCTACAATTGAAATCAAGGTTCAAATGTTGATTAAATAGGTCACTTGCTTGATCATGACCCTCCCCCCCCCCCCACTCCATCTCCCCAGCTCGTGATTAGATATAGTAGTCATTAATTTCAGCTAAAAGAGTTGAAAAATTCGACATACTATCGTATACCATCTGTACATAAGTAACCATCAGTCGTGCTGAGGGGAGGGCAAGTATATCAAACTGAACGTGTGAAATTATTACGCCTAAATCCTTTGTAATCTTTCAAAATTACATTATTTTCTCACAATCTCGTCACCTTTGTCGGGAAAGCATTTTGTTATTTCGAATTTCAACTGATTTATCCCCAAATTTCAAAAATTTTTGGCGCTTCCTTTGGAAATTTCGACTTTTAATTTGTCCTCGAAATTTCGACTTGACACCAAAATGTTTAGAAGAATACGGTACTGGTACGTGTTTCCGGTTTGATTGACACTTGGATTGACACGGATGTAACTACTAGTACCCACCACGCCCGCATCATACTTGGCACACTTAATGAAACATCATTCAAGTAGTATTAATTGATCTAATTGTGACGACAGTAAGGCGGCAAACATCACAGGCAAATGTGACGATAGATTTGGAGAGACCCCGTCAATAGACGACAAGAGTTACACGCAGGCGCACTGTTTAATTTGTACAAACTTCTCAAGTATTGTATAGCTCATCACTGAAGCGTCACAACAGAGAGGTGAATCACATTGTCCGCTCACGGTTGCTAACACTCTTGGTACCTGCCGCCGCTATAGGTTTCCCTAACAATACGCGGATTAGAAGAAGATTACGCAGGCGCACTGTTGAATAGGTGTACTATGACTTATCTTCACAGAGTGCGCCACAGCCCACAAGGAATATAATGGTACAGTAGGACCCATTGTATGGTCCCTACCGTCTGATTTCTATTATAATTTACCGACGGAGAGGCCAAAGGTCAGACTAACTAATGAGCAGTGTGAATGGTATTAATGACCAAGTTACAAATACATTTAACTTCAACTTGTCATGCATCAACCAGTTCATTTCATTTTATCGACGGTCAAAGTAAGTCACAAATCACAAGAGTGGGATCTTACTCGTTCCCTTTTTCTGAGCATAAAATCGTACTATGGCTATCCCAAAGTTGGAAATCGAGAGGAGCGACTGCGTACGAGAACTGTTCCCGAAAGATCACGAAGACATGACTTTAACACATCACTTCCCAGAGGAACATTGGATGGAACAAAATATCTATAAGACGGAACTGGATAGTTTTACTTTCAGCTGTGAAACTGTCGAGGATTTGATACCAGAACTTTCAATCCAATGTTTCGGAGAACCTTTAATTGCATCATCACCTGTTTATAAACAATATGAATATTCAAGTATAGACGAGAGACCGATCAGTCCTCTCAGCATCGAGATACCGAACCAAACAGTGAAACCACCGAATATAACAGGGGGACTTGTTTCAGTAAATTACAACTTCAGTGATGGACCATGTCTGGGCTTACTCAGGGTTGCCAACACGAGTGAATATGACAATACTGTTAAAAGGTAAGATGAGAGTTTTCCGTCCCCCCTTTTTTGTAAAAACCTAATCAACTGCAAAATTAATTTTATATACTAAAAAAAACCTGTGGCATTTCCGATAATTCTACCAATACGTAACCGAAGGTATCGCGTGATTGTCAGTTTTCCCATACCTGTTCACCCCTATGGGCACTTCTCCCGTGGTTCTACTAATTCACACTTTGACGTGCTATACCAGTGACAAAACTTTTTATTTTTTTATTTATTTTTATTATTATTTTTTTTTATTTGAGTAATACAACTATAGTGGGACTATTTCAATGTCGTCACTTTACTAAAAACTTCAAAACCTGTAAAATTTCAAGTTTTAATATGTCCATGTGTTCCTCTTGTCAAAAGAAACTTAGGTTAAGATGAAGAACTGATTGTAGCTGGAATGATCTTAATGTCGGATGTTATCATATGATTTTTAATGTGGTTTTGTACACATCGTATGTAATTACAAGCGTTTTACCACACTGATTGTGTATTTTAATTCACAGAATGTTCTGTATGCGTGTGAATTCAAGTTGCTTGGCCCGTATGAATACGTTACTGTGAGGCGCTTGTATGTATCAGTGGGGATATTTGTAAAAGGATGTGCTCCTTTAGAGAAACACATAATTATGATAACCTTTATTCCGCTTTTATGACCTCAGTTTTGCCATAGCGTCAGATTATTTTCTTTTAAGAAAACACAGTCTTTCTGTTTATGCTTAAAATCTGTGTAAAAGAATGTGCAGATTATGATATCTGTTCTATGTATTTCCCTTATTTTTCTTTACAATTTTTTATCTCCTTTTTTTCCCCAGAAATAATCGACGTAGGACAAGAGCTTCCTGTGTGACTTCAGGAGGTGAGTGACTTATTATTATTTACTTGTTTGTGTGTGAGGTGGGGGTTAAGGGAGGGGTTGGGGGTTGGGGCGGATGATTACTTTATTTCGATGTTGGTTTGCGAACAATAAAATGATTTTTTTAAAGTAAATTTCTGACGTCACATCTTTCTCTTGTCAGACCAGACTGTATTAATGTTCTCAATTGTTCATATAAGATCACGTGCGTCCTTATCAAATATCTCCATTCAATTTATATGTGAGATCGAAGGTTTTCCAAAAAAAAAGTTGAGCTATTTATAGTCTCCATCAATCTTTACTTGTTTTCAGCAGTGTTTATGTAAAACAAAATGTGGAATTGTCGGAGACTTCTTATCATTGCAACCTTATTTAATATCTGTTAATTTTTATTTTCTCATTCCAGGTCGTAGACAGAGGCGAACGGTTTACACTCAAAGTCAACTTGATGTGTTAGAGCATGTGTTTTCCTGCAATAGGTTCCTGAGCTATCAAGAGTCCGTTAGGTTGTCGTCACTTCTGGATATTTGTTCAGACAAGGTATGTCGTCTCCCTCTGATTTGTCATAAAAAAAAAACACCCAAGATAGAGCCTAGGCGGGAAGGCCCGATAACTTGATCCACCGTTAAGCTCAGACACATCTTGATGTCTGTAATCACGTGATCAACACAGTAAATACGTGAAGTTTATTTTTCTTCGTATACCAAGAGTCCATTCGAGAGGGAATGTTCAACACAAATTTAGGTGCTTCTTTATGGGACGCCAACGGTTCATTGCAGTCTTAAAATGTTTGTCGTTATTCCATTGTTTTATAGATTGTAATAACTTTAGCAAAACGTATCACAATTGAATGACGTTCAACGCCATTGTTATTGTCAAATTTGTGATGCATTGTTATCATGTCATTTGAGGCCATCAAATTCTTTTGTGTTTGTGTTGGAACTGATCCAATGGTCTGTATGTTAGACCAGGGTCGAGCTGCTAGAGTAGCAGGTCCCTGGTTAGAATACGTATATTCACTTACCACTCTTATAGATGAGTCTCAGATGTTTAAAGGGGGAGAGGGGGGGGGGGGCCATCACTCAAACTTTAAACGTGGTGTATAGATTTCGAATTATATACAACCTGACCTGATAGAAGAGCTATTTGAACGGTCTGCGATATAGTAAAATTAATTTGGTATCTGTCTAGTGTCACCTTTAAGTCAAGTAGCAAGATCTAGGTGTCTTCAACTCATTGGTGTGTATTAAAAGGACGGCCAATTTAAAAGTTAAGTTTTGACTAACGAAAGTGGAATATATATGTTTGCTAAACATTCTGGTGAATTTTGCATGGAATTCCGGCAAAATGTTTATCGAGATCCTGTCAGTGGTGGTTGAAGTTGTCACAGTTTGTATCGTAAGTGAACTTGAAGCAAACAGGGGTATATATTTGCTTCAAATGTTGTCAAGCAATCTGCGATCATATACAATTTTTTTGTTATCCTATTTTCACAGCTTATGACCTGGTTCCAAAACCGAAGAGGGAGAGAGAAGCGAAACGCTCGACGCGCTGCCCAGATGTTAGACACATCCGTAGTCAGAGGAAGTCCAACCGTAACAGCTCCAGGATCATACTTCACTTAGCTACAGACTCCATTGTTTTTAATGTCATTATAATTGCCAAAGGTCTACAAAGCATCTCTTTCTGGTCATTTGTATATATAAATGTATGTATATTTCGATAATTATATTATTTACGTGAATATTAGATGTAATACGATATTCTTCAAAATGACTTTTATACATGGGATTATGTTGCACTAAAAAGGGTGTG
>KN887386.1:0-13045 GCA_000934455.1 Apostichopus parvimensis | reverse complement strand
TTGATAGTACGAAAAATAGGGGAGACGACACAGGAGTCCACTAGTCGCGGGGCGACTGTTAAATTACAAGGGGACATAGCCACATTGAGATGCAGTTGCCTTTTAAATGATTTCTCGTGACGGTCCCTCGCATCTCAAGCATTACGGCATATACAGGGATGAGCGTTCCTCAGTGTAGATTGTGATTGATATTTTCGGTTGGGGTGGAAATAGGGAATTTCCCAAAAGTGATACCGATAAACTGAAAACATGAAACAATTTCCTACTTATATATATTAGAATTAGGCCTATTGTTAAAAGGACTGGGCCAACTTTTCTAGAAGTTAAAGCGATTATGACGATATTGAAGCGCCCTGCATAGTGAACGGGAACCCCATGTCCCCGTTCCGTCCCGTCACTCCGTCAGCAATAATTGGCTTCCATAGTTCTTGAACAATCTAACTGATTTATAGCAAATTCCATTGGTTATTTTATGGTCTACCACGTAGAAATGTTTGTTGAATTCGAGAAATTGCGCAATCTATCTTTCCTTTCGATCCTTGCAGGTGCCTGTACCGGAGTCCCACGTGTGAAGAATCAGCACGATTTTTCCATATTTTCCAGAACGATCCATATTATCGACATGGCTGTCAGGGAGTATTTCTGGGGTAAGTGAAGAAGTTGCTTGTCCGAAAGTTGGTTGTTAAAACCAATTTCTGTCGAGGCTAACTTTGTATTAAGTTGGGGCATCATGTTTCTGTTGCATCTTTTTTGGTTTCCAAACAATGTTTGATGCTAGCCTATCGTACATACAATGTATTTTCTAAATAACACTAGGCGTAGGTCGTTTTGTGCGCACATGTTTAGTGCGGCGTACATGCATGTGGTTGTTAACTGATTGTTAAATTGCTTGGTGCTGTGACAAAAGCAGCTGTAGGCTTAAGTTTAGGTATAATATTTCAACTTAATATCTCGCTAGGCTTGTCTTCATTTGATCATAAAATGGTTGAGCATTATTGAACATGATTAAGCTTTGGCCTAATGTCATTATGTGTGAAGAAACTGAGCTTGATTGAAGAAGCCTTCGACTTAAGTTAGTGATGGACAATTGTGTTAAACATTGTCTATCCAGGTTATTGTTAAAAATAATTACCTAGCAGCCTCTTCTACATCGTTAATTTGGCACACCTCAGGAAATGACACAAATTTTTACATATCACCACACTAGAGCAACACACTACTGACTGTAGCCTTGTACTATATACATTACCGCTGGTACAAGTAGCTGTGCCCGACTTATATTATCAGAGTGGAACATGAACAGGTCATGCACATACTCAAATATGCTTGCTCTGGGAGAGATAAATTGCTGCCTGAATTTATGATAAATTTCAATATTTTGTTTTGCTATGCGACGAATAACTCACTTGAGAAAGTTTCCGAGCAGCAAAATTTTCACAAGTGAAAGAACATGAGCTATGGTCCACCAGTTCATTTGCAATTGTTTGATGCTAAAGTCTAGAAAGTGTCCGTGTTTGACCAGTTGTTACCTTATTTGGTGTACCACACAAAAGAATTGGAAAACCTACCAGAAATTAACAACCAGCTACTAAAAGCTACATTTACTATTTAGTGAGTTTATCATAATTTCTGTTTACGTTAAAAGGCATATATAGGTGACCTTTTAGGCAAGGAAGCAAGGTCCTATCCTACATGGCCCATGTGATCTGTGTCTCCTCTTAGCCTGCCAACGGACCAGCAGGCAACATGCTGTGTGATATCTAGTGCGGCCTGCACAATTTTCTTTAATAGCGCACACATGTATGTACACATTTTGTACATGAATTCATGGTGAAGGACAATAGTTTATATATTGTTTTCTTGCATCCTTAGGAGCTGAGCTGAGTGACAAGAAGAAGGAGATTGTTTGGGATCCAGACCAGGAGGACCAAGAGGATGACCTTGACACCTCTGGTCTCACTCATTTTCTGTTCCTCAAGCAGGTATGTAACTTCTCCTTGTAAGATAGTGATGTTTCTCACTGAAGGTACAGGTGTCCAAGGAGAGCTCAGTGATACTTTACTGTTACGACATAATGTATTTTAATGGTAGGCAATGCACAAATTGCTGATGAGGAAGGCTATCTCATATACAACTTCTTAAGAAAAGTGTTATTTCATACGGCTTCTATTGTTACGTGAGAATCTTGCACGGATTAAATTGGTTTCGCATAAAACAGGTTGGCTATTGCCCATACTGGGGCAATGACTGGCCCAGGCTGTCTGGAAGGTAACAACATGGCTTGGTGGAGTAAAGGGAATCTGTCAGCGGGGCGGTGACATCAGTGCAAAGTTTATTTTGCCCCAACTTTATAAACAAGTACTTAATATTGTTAACGAGTAACTAGACTAAGCTACACAAACAATACTAAGAAACTGTATTTGCCCTACATGAAGTAAGAGAGCTGAAAACGGGGGCTACGATTTTTGACAGAGATTTCTGTACTCCTCATAAGGCGCTTAGTACATTATTCTTGCTGGGTTGATAAATGGTCCACAGTCTATGTACGCAGAAACAACGCAATGTCATCCAGTGAATAAATGCAATGACAAGTCATGAAGGTCCTCCTCATACACAAATATATTTGGGCGCTATTTAGTCAGACGGGAGTGAAATTTCTAAGAACGAGAATATTTGCAGAACAGTTGGGAGTTCGCCAGTATCAAGAAAGCACTCATGCAAGGAGTTGGTATAAAGATCTAGATTTAAGCTATGGGGTTCGGTTGCAGTGTCCATCCTTTGGCCAGGCGATACACAAAAGTAGATTGATTTGGAGGAAACTGACAGGAAGGTCTACATGGCGGTGAGACAACTATTTTATAGAATAAAAAGCTATTCTTCACTGTACAGTGTATGAAAACAATGATTGTGTCCTGCATGGGAATGACGAGAAAGAATGAAATTCCTTGTCGTATTTATGTTAATCTATATGACTTTGTTCTCCCTCATTGTTGCCAATCCTGAATGTAAGTGTTTCATGTTCATGGTCCTTTATTTCATATTTCCAAACATGAATGTAACATCTCTGCATATTTCAAAGCCGATCCATGTTCTTCAACCTTTGTGATTTTCCGTAATTCGATTCTTCCTTTTAATATTAAGAAAATGCTGTCTGCATATTCATATACAGTGTCTGTAATATGACTGTTGAGCTAGTAGTCTAGTGGATGCATTGACTACTGTACCTTACAGTATGCTAAATAGACGGTCAAAAGCGGAGTAACTTTTATTTTTGTCATCTCGACAGGCTGTGCTGGGTGTAAAAGCCAAATCAGACGAGAGGAACGTGGTTGAAGTACAGGCAGAGGACTTTGATGGTAACAGTGTCACTCAACCACTCTTTTCCCTGAAGTTGGGTCTGAACGAAAGTGTAAGCAGTTGTTAGCATTATCTTCAGAACAGTTGGTTTAATGTCTTACAAATAAGACAAACCCTACAAGAAGTAAATCATCTTGTATCGCATTGTAAACTGCTATGCAATAGGCTTAAATTGCTTCATAAATTCTCATTTTGTTTAGTACTTTTTGTAGACGGTACGGTAGAAGTTTAAGTACTTTCGATTCTTTGACACCTCGTCAAGTAACCATGATAACACGTCGCTTGTTTGGTGGAAGTCAAACTCTAAGATATAGCATTATTTTAAAAATTATGCAAAAATGTCAAAAACCATAATTAGGAAAATATTAGTAGCACTCAATGTGTTGTGTTCTGTTGTGACAATGTAATGAAGACTTTGAACTTAGTCATCGGTTGAACAATGAAGGTCCTTGCAGAATGTATGCCACTATACATGTATTGTAGTAGTGAAATAGCACCCTCATACATCAAATGTACAGAAGCCAGTCTGTTCCTACAGTACATGCTATCCTCGTTCATTCCTCCCTGTTCCTTTGTCTTGTTCTCTGAGTGTTGTATGATTATTATCATAATGGGATTATTGAGTTCACATTATCATATCAAAAATCTTGTGTGAAATGGTGCATTCACTACTTACTAAAATGAATGTTTGTAATAACTATGAATTACATATTGTTAAGTATGAAAGCAGCATCCATGACCAGTTTTCCAAAATGTGTTTGATTACTGGCTTTTTTGCTTCAGATGTGAATGACTAAAATGAAAAAGAAATTAGTTGGCTTGATATTCTGTTGTATTTGAAACAAGAAATCTATTATTATATGCAGACAGCAGTCTGTGTTAATGACCTATATGTCTCAATTGACAGGTTCCATTCCTTGCAAATTTTGTTGTTATGTTATGTGTTACAGTCCCTTTCCAGCAAACATAAACAAGTTACATGTTTATTACCTCTGTGGGTTTGTGTCCCCCCCCCCAATATGGTATATAGGATTTGTTTCGCAGAATGCATGAGGTCACCTAAGTTCAGTAATCCCATCCATAGTCAAAGTTTCTTTATATTGATTGGAATAGTGCAATGTAGGGTAGTCTTGCTTGGCTTTCATAACAACTTTGAACCAGTGATGAACAGTATCTCTGTATGTGAAGAAGTTACCGTTAATCTGTGTTAATGTGGTCTGTCAGGAGGAATTGGGAGGGGTGGGGTTGGGTGAGCGATAAAGGGCAGAAGTTTGTAGATGCCAGTCATCAGAGTAAACTATTGAAAATGTAAGAGACTTCAGAAGAATCTAATTTACAGTTAACATAAAGATGGAAAACCTGCTGTCACTTGTAAGATACTAAAGTGAAGGGCTCTAGTGACAGGAAATAATTGATCTGTTTCGTTGACAAAGTTACCGAAGCTTTAGTCACACCGAAAAATACTCCAGTTTGGTACCAGTAATGTCATGCATCTTTGTATTACTTGTGTAGCAGTATGACTATAAGCACAGTCTATGCTGTGCAATAACAGAGAAATTGAAATTAATCCCTTGACTTGAAGTACTTTCCCTCCCCCACCAACTTTCCCTTCCCCCTCCCCAAATTATCTCTGTCCCTCTCTGTCTCTGTCTCTAACTAAGGAGACTGTGAAGTATCAAATGGGTTACTCTGATAGCTTTTGTGATGTATTTTAGAGAAAATAAAATAAACAAATATTTTTATAAATGTATGTCAGATGTTGGTTTAATCTATGGTTCAGTGTTGATCTATATTGACGATGTTGACATATTGAACTTTCCCTTTCAGACTATTCTGGATATTGGGGCTCAGCCTCCCCTTACCCTGAGGCTGGTATCGGGATCCGGTCCAGTGTACCTCTCTGGGCAGCATGCACTCGGTGAGTATCACACTGTTGCTCATTACTGTAATGGTTAATTGACCATACTATGGCAATATACTTAGTAATTTCAAATTGCAAGTCTTATTTAGGAAAGAACAGTTACAGAAAAACAATGGGATGGGAAGGTTTGGAAGGCCAAGTTTAAAGAATCCAAATAATGTTAACTTTTCAGTGTAAATTTGATAAATTGACTATTGTGCAATAGTTTTCGAAGGGCATTAACTTCTGGACCAGCTGGGTTAGAGAGCTAACTTTTACTGTTTTGAGTTCATTTGGACAATCTAGGAGATCGTCACCCGGGGACCGAACACATGGTGACTTGGCAATGGAAATAACTGTAGTGTGTACAGTGAATGGTAGAACCATGTTTCAGCCGTGCAAGGATGGACATTCTTTTCGCAGTGCAGATGTAGTGCGTTATTTATCAGTCCTTGTTCTTTAGTCCTCCCTTTTAGTCAGCCTGTAACGTATTAATGTAATGATGCATAACTTCCCCCGCTTATCACGGTTAGGTACTGGTTATTGACCGGGAGGATTTATGACACGGTCAAGTTGTTGCCATAGAGACATTCTGGTACTGACTTTTAAACAATGCTTCCATTACAGAAGTAAACGAGGACGACCTTGATTTATTAGACGACGAAGCCGACGAGGCCGATGAGAGTCCAGTCAAGGTCATGCCTAAAGCCCAGGCAAAGAAACGACCATCGTCGACAAATGATGGGCCGGCCAAGAAGGTAAAATACAAAATAATTGTCAGTATTTGTAAGATATTATGAAAGGGCACAATTAGATGAAGAAAAGAAAGGATATCATTTGTCAGATTTATATACTTTTTTTTCAATGACAAATTTGTGCAGGATTGATATGTGATGGTTTCAATTTGGTTTGTGTTTAGGATGTGTGCATTCCTTTCAAGCAAGGTTGGTGATGAGATTAGGTCACAAATACCGTACATTTATGGTAGTGTAATTGTTGATACAGGTTCCATGTTTTGCCTATGGTCCAAGCTTGATGATACAAAGTGTCATCTATAGTTTTCCCTACGGTCCAAGCTTGATGATACCAGTGTCATCTATTGTTTCCCCTACGGGCCAAGCTTGATGATACAAGTGTCATTGTTTTCCCTGTGGCCCAAGCTTGATGATACAAGTTTCATCTGTTGTTTTCCCTACGGTCCAAAGTTGATGATACCATTGTCATCTATTGTTTTCCCTGTGGTCAAAGCTTGATGATACAAGTGTCATCTATTGTTTTCCCTGAGGCCCAACTATTGTTTTCTCTACAGTCCAAGCTTAATGATACCAGTTTCATCTATTGTTTACCCTAAGGCTCAATCTTGATGATAGAAAGTGTCATCTATTGTTTCCCCTACAGTCCAAGCTTGATGTTACAAGTTTCATATATAATTTTCACTACAGTTCAAGCTGGATGATACAAGTGTAACCTATTGTTTTCCCTGAGGCCCAAGGTTGATGATACAAGTGTCATGTATTATTTTCTCTGCAGTTCAAGTTTGATCGTTCCAGTGTCATGTCTATTTTTTTCTCCTCACAGGCCAAGCTTGATGAAACAGGTGATTCCAAGAAGAAAGCCGGTCAGAAAGCAGGTATTTTAGATGTTGGCGACGATGACTACGACAGTGAAGAAGATGAGGACTTTGATGTAGGTTCAATTTGATACTAGAAATGGAAAGTTTACGCTCAGTAATTATTTACCATGTTATAGCATTGTAAGGCATTCCCTTATCAAGGGAAGGTGCAAGGTTAGACAATTCAACACAGAGCTCTGTAAACAGCTGTATGTTGATACAAAAGCTATACCAAGTAAAGAACACTGAAGTTTTGTGGTGTTTCTTTACTTACTTTGACTATGGCATCTATATACACCATCAAAACAAATTGGAGATGTCGGTAATGTGAAGCCAAGTGAATAAAACAGTTGAGGAGTTCAATTCATGCAATGCTGCCCCCCCCCCCTCCAAAATGACAAAAACATGACGGCATTATGTCACTCCTGTACTTAACCAGTTAGTTATCTAATTCAGATGGATATTCCGGTGGCTAAAGTTGATGGAATTAATATAAATGCTGGTAATTTTCTGCATGGTCTGGTCAAAACCACATCCTTGTTGCACATTGTATGGCAAAGATACAGAGTTTTCAATTTTGGTGGTATGTTGTGAATGCATATATGGCAACAGCAAAAAGAATGCTCTCATCGTGGCATTCCAGCTGAAAAATGTTGTTGTTTCTCTTTTATAATGATTATACTGCCTTATTAAATTCCCAGAAATTTGCAGTTTGATAAAAAAAATTCTCAATGCAGAGAACAACGATGACAGCTATTACATGCACATGTATTCCAAATGTATTCAAGTTTCAAGTATAAATCAACAAGAACATTATACTAGGAAAGTTAAGTTTGGTGAAGAACATTTGCCGTGATGACATCCCAGCCCACTTACTGTCATCACCTCGATGGAAGAATCCATGGATTTAGTCAGTCAAATTAGGCTACATTTCAACCCACCATGTCGTGAGTTAAAGACAAAATATTGAGATCTAACAAGTGTGCAATATTTTCCATATAAGTGTCACATTGGTCTGCCACTGGAAGACTCCTTTAACAGCAATATGCGTGATAGTGGTATATATTGAAAATATAAATTACGTATTCTTATTTAATTAAAACCCATTACATACTTCCTCCAGAAACATGAGTCAGTTCAGCTATCTTGTTATTGATTATTTTCCCTTTTGAAACGAGCAACGTTATTCCAAAAGTCCAAATATTCTGTTGCGAAGTATTCTCTTTACCTTCACAAGGCATGATGGGAACACTTTGAGAGATCTAATTGAATTTACAAAACAAATAAACCTCTTTTGTTCCTTCTTAGGGAATTTAATTATTGTTCAGACCAAACAGTAAAGAGTTTGTGTCCCACAAATGTCACAGTAAATATCCTTATCTGCATGGGCGGTGACTGTTACGGGTCATTTCCCCATGCAATTTTGTGTAGTGGACTAGATTTGTTGCCTAGGTGACCCTTCTCCTTCCTTGACTTGTCAATGGCGATAATGTCTGTATTGTCGCAATGCAATACTGACTGTAGCTGTCACATCACAAATGGGAATTAAATGCTTTAAAGTCCTCTCTCTCTTCTCTCTGGCAGGCCAGCATGGGCGACGACGGCAGTGACGAGGAAGACGATAGGTAAGATTTGTTGCTTCCATAGAACGCTAATCCACGTCGATGTATTCAATCTGTTTTATACATATTACATACATACATATTAGACACTTATATAGCGCTGCTACATCGAGATCGTAGCGCTTTACAACTTAGCCTTGGTCATTGGTAACTTGTCACACCTACACACCAAAGTGTGCGCAATTCAATCAATCTCTCCTGGGGCACCACAGTGCACCACAACCACGTGTCCCCGGGGGACTTCCCATAGGGTTCAGCAACAAACCGGCGCACGCAACTATATTTACAAGTTACCTCGCAAGTCCCCATTTATACACCATTTTTATACACCTGGGTGAAGAGAGGCAATGGAGATAAAGTGCCTTGCCCAAGGACACAACGCAATGATCTGGCCAGGGCTCGAACCTGTAATCCTAGATCACCAGTCCACTGCCTTAACCACTTGACCACAACGCCCTCCCGTTTTATGAATCTGTCATCTTCGTCTTTGGAAGAGCAGCTGTTTCTGTAGATCCATCTGTGGTTTGACCATTTTGTCAAATGAAAATTATTAATGAGCAACCAAATTTTACTTTGAGAACAAGCAAGTGAGACACCAACACTCGTCCGTCATACTCAGGTGCAAAGAGGAATAAAGAGTCTTCAAACCTCCTTCCATGTTTGTCATAATTTAAAACAACGGTCTTAATAATTTTTTTTTTCTAGTACCGGTGTGGTTTCCATCATCAATTAAAACTGATGATCAAAGAGCTGCATTAAACTTTGATTTTTGCCTGGCTGCCTCCAGCACAGCATTGCTTAGAAAGAGCAAGTACATCCAATGCTGGTTAAGGGAGTGGAAAACATGTTTTTTTTTAGTTTTTCAAATCAAAAGGTTATGAAGTACTGCTCTAGTCAGTAGAACAGACTGTGTAGAGATGCAGGTCACTGTGCATAGAAATATACTGACTTACCTTTGGTGCAGTCAAGTTGGGGTAATATTCTAATGATAGTACCACTGTAGTTACTCTCCCTCTCATATGCTTCAGAGCACTCGTGTTGACAGTATGAACAGTTCCAAACATCTCTCTGATTCTAATGCTAATACCACTCTATACTGTTCTCTCATATCATGATTCCTGCGACAAAGTCTTTGAGCTGAGAAAACAACATGTTCAGTGCAGTTGGTAACCCCACACAGATCCCCAGGATTAGCACCAGGGCATACACTTGTAGTACGAATGCAAACAGTACCAGTAGGAGGAGTACACATAGAATTATTACTTGATATGAGCATGAGTACCAGGCTTCAAAAAAACACAAGTATGAGTACTGAAATCTTATACCAGTGTGTACTAGATTTCAGGATACCCTGAGTACGAGTGCAGAACCATGAGGGAGAGTAGAAGTGCAGGCAACTATGCTAGAATAATTGAGTTCAGAATCACTTAAGGTCTGACATGGTGGTGGATTGTCGTTTGCATGAACTCTGCTCTGTGAACATTCAAAAGTGGCAATCATCAAACTGAACATTCCCAAGCATATTATATGTATGGTTTCATTCCACATCTACTGCTCTTTACATGCTTATAAACATGTGAATGTTCAGAAAAGGCAAAGGATTGATTTGCTCTCACTCCCAGCCCTTCGTCCCTCTACCCCACCTGGAGACTGTTTTCAATACTCAGGCATCTTAGATATAATTTATTTGTTAATTTCAGAAGTAGTAGAAATAATAGTTAAGTTAAGTACATATCCCAATGCATTGACCAGTAAAAGTTTCGATGAACTGCAAAACTGTTTGTATATATCGATGTTAAGTCTGTAGTCTAACAGGTAATAACCCCTCACCCCTCCTCATCTCAAGGCAAAGAATTTAAAAAAATACACGCAAAGAAAAAAACAGCACCAACAACAACAACGACTGGGCGAAAAATAGGACTTGTTCCTTTTCTGTAGGCTATTTTAAGTGTGATCACTTATGAGATGTTACCCAAACAGCCAATTTGATATTGCTGTGATGGGATAGGATTGCCTGTGCCTCTGAATTTAGTTTGAGATGGATTTCCTCCCTGGTGGTCGGTGGTGCTCACGCAGGTGAATTTTAAGTTGTATCCGAAGCTTGTCAATTTCCTCTCGAAGCAGGTGGAAGGGCCGTCCTTCCTGTTTGCGACATTCTGTTGGAAAGTTTTCTTCTCTTGATCGGAGTTTTGGTTTGTCCCTTTGAGGTTCAGGTGAAATAATGAAAAACAAGTTGGGGGGATTTAATAACATTAATGTTAAGTTCATATTGAAACTTGTTGATTTGAGCTATTACTTTGTATTCCTGAACGTGTTCCCATGTTCATGAGTTCTTTGGACACGTTTGTGTGAAATTGGAAGGTTTGGAGGGAAGGTTTGCATCAGTGGTACGGATTTACTTCCTTTACCCAAAGCTAGAAATTTTCAGATCTGATAGTGACTTATTTTTGGACAGAAATCTGGATATTTTTTGGTATTATACAGATATTATACCCAACAAAACCAATGATATACTTTCACAATGTTGACTTTTACAAAACCATTCCAAAACTCAAAACTCATCTCGAGTACAGAAGGAAATGTGTGTCTGTTAAATGAGTTTAATTTGTTGATATTAGAAATTAACCATAGCAAAATACCACTGCTATTTCAAAATCTTCAGTAATATATAGATCACAGAAAAGGCCCTTGCAGTATAAAGAATTGCCACTACATGTGTAGCATAAAAATTACAGACTTACAGTAATAACAAAATGTGACTTTTATGTGCTGTTGTTGTTGTTTGTGCCAGGTTATTCAAGATTGCATTAATTAGCTGCGACATAACTATGATTGTGTATATATTGTGTATACATTGTAATACACTAGGAACAAGAGGATTGCTTGTCAGCCTTCTGGTTACAGTTTGAGTAATCATGTTGTTAAGTTCCGTCGATTAGTTGCCGAAAAGATAGAGGTTTTATAGTTTGCTATATATTGTTTTTATCTACATATCATCTTTAAGAAATAACTAGCCAATTGCTTTCTTGATGCGACGAAACATATTTTGCAAACTTGCTTCACCGATTCCAGTTAATGAGAACGGATTCGTTGAAGCCCAGTGAACCGAAAAATGCTTAAGAGGAAGTTCCGCCTTTAATCAAGCATAATCCCATTGTTTTTGTGTTTGTGTTTACCTCGTCCTGTCGCTTTGGCAGAATGGGATAATTCTTTGGTTCGATTGAAGGAGAAAACTTCCAGATATGGGACACAAGTTTGAGCTGGATGTCTCAAGGCCTTTTTGCTAATATTATACTAAGTGTGGCTGTTGAAGAACCAATCAGTGTTACTAGAAAAGGCATAAAAGTAGCATAACAATAGATCAAAGATCGATGTCGTTACATCCGAGCAGCAAACTGTTTTGTAGTAGATGGAGGTCAAGGTCCTTTTGAGTTTACTAATAGAGATACAAATTATAAAAACATATAATTTTGACAAATGATTTGCTGTATGCACTGTCAGTTACTCGTGTTCTATGTGGAATTCAAGAGATCAACATGGCCGAACTTGATAACCTCGCAAACTGTTTTCGCCAGCTATTTTTTGACTGGACAGAACCACCGCACAGCCAAAATGTTCCGTTTGCTTTGGTCAACGTAAGCATCCACACACTGATTGACTATTCAAGTTTATCTTTGTTGTGTCGGTCAGGTCGAGTCGAGTCACATTCAGTCAGGCAGTGGGGCGGGCGGCAGGCTTAACGTGTCCCATTGGACCACAGTATGTTGTCATTGAAGAGTTTCAGGGTATTTCCTATGTGGTGGTGATGTTGTGTGTCTTCCTGCATGTGTATGTGTTTGTGTGTGGGGCAGTGGCTTTTAAACAATTCAAAATGTGCACAGTGGTTTAACTTTGTAGTTAAGTATGTCTACCTACCTTAAGTGTGTGCTAGAATTGTTTTATTTTTGTGTGTGCAAGTAAAAGGTCATTTAAGTGTCAAGGTAGGTCAAATTCTGAAAATATTTGAAGCATGATGATTCCCAAAAAAAATCTTAGATGAACTTCATAAGTAGGATGCACTGTGGGGCCTACCTAACCTTACCTTTGCAAGAACCCTATTATGTTTGGTGCAAGTCAAAGGTCATATGAGGTCAAAGGACGTCCATGTGAAAACTTTGTTAACTCTGTAAAGTTGGGATGAATCTCAAACTGGATATGTAAATTCAAAATTAGTGCAAGCAGCTGCAACGGTCAGAACTTCATATGCCGTCTCGTTCGTAGTGTTTTAAGAAAGTGTCTTCTCTGACAAGATCTGGGTAAGGGCATCACTAATGCTGTTCACTGTCTGTTTCTGTTTTTCTTCTTCCTTACCTTTTTTTTTCTTGTTCTTGTTGCGACAATCCTGATCTTTCCATACTCTCAGCTTCAATCGTAGTAGTCAGAAAGGATCGAGAGATATTTTGTGACCCATCTGCTAATTGTGATATGCATCTGGCTGTGAGGCATTGAACGTATCGGTTGCATATTTCTGAGAAATTTATTCCATCCACCTGTCAGTTGTGATTGCGAGACTCT
>KN887380.1:26958-41781 GCA_000934455.1 Apostichopus parvimensis | reverse complement strand
AGAACTAGTATTGTTGGATACAGGTGACAAGCACCTACAGTGGCCTATTTTTTTTGGTATAAATATTCTTTTTGCTTGTGAATGATTGACAAATTATGAAGAATGACTGAAGACATTTTCAGCTGAAGTGCCCTGATGACATCATCCTTTCTGCTGTTGCCAGATGCAAAAATCACTAAATTTTCAAAAATACATATCTTTGCGATACAAAATGCTGTGAGGATGTGGTATTCACAGTTAGATTCATAAATCAGCAATCAATTTTAGCCACCAGAAAATGCTTTTAAAACAAGACCCACTTGTCAGTTTAACATTTCCCACCACCAAAGTACATTAGTACAAAAAAATATTGTTAGTTTCTTGCATATTAAAAAGTTAACCAAATTGTTGTAAAATTTCAAAATTGTCTATATATACAGAACAAGTGAAATGCAAAGGAAAACATTAGTCCAAGACTTCCATCTTGATGGCTTGTTTTGTTGCTGAGATATGAAATGTTATTTTGAATTATTTCATGTCATAGATGGAAAATACATCCAATTTCCTTTATTTTGAATGATTTTTCACTTATACAATTAGGAAACTCCCCCTCCCTCCCCTCACCCTTATGATGGGTGTCAGTCAAAAGCCACATTAACTTGTGTAACCGAGGATCATACCCAATTTTCCCTTTGATAAAACCCAGAAAAAGGGAGGGACGGAATTTCAGGATAAATTTGGCCAAGTAAATCAACGTTCGAAAACTGACAGGGGAAAGATTGGCCTTCTCCCTACCCCCCCCTGGGGCCCCACTCAAATCACCCTCTTAGATATAATTCACTAAGTGAATTGGCACATGTGTGAGCAACTAAACAACCTTGTTTCGATCCCCAGCATTTCAATGCCTCTACTTTTGGTATTAAGCACAACATAAAGTCAAATTTCTAAATTTCTAAAATTTCTAAATTTATTTTATTCTTTTATTTATTTTTTGTTTTTGACATTAATGATACATTTATAGATGAAGCTTGTGTATTTTATAGCCAGCTTATGACCTATATATATTGGTGTGGAATTTTAGCATTAAAAAGCTTTGCAAACTTTTTCTTCTCCTCAAATGACATAATTTTTTATAAAGAAACCGCTGTAAAGTGCGCGAGTCCAACAGCACTTTGGTATATGATACCTAAAGAGGCTTACGCTAATATTTCTTTATAGTTGTTTAGACTGACGCTGGTGTCGTGGAGTATCACGCCGCGCATCGACCGATTGCTCCATACTGTGCAAGGAGGAAATTTACATCCACACAGCTTTCATAGACAAGACATAGTTATTCGAGTAAAGATTGGCAAATGAAATGCAAAGCAGTGGGGAAAAAAATTGATAGCAAATATTTTTACGGACAGAGTGAACACAAAACAGTGGAAACATTTTATCTAGCAAATGTTTTTACATATTAAAAGAGGACGAGAGTGTTCTAAATTGTATGTCAACTTGAACGACCTTTTACCAAAAAAATATGAAATGTCATTTTCCTTCTCTGGAATTGATATTTAGAGATGACGTCCTCCTTCCTCACAGGTTGAGTGACATTGCCTTTTGCAGATTTGAGTACCGATGACCTCTAGTGTTGAAATATTTTTTGCTTTCCCGAGTCACTCTCACCGAACTTGCAGAATTCTGAGGGGGACTGTGGATTGAAAGGTTGGCAATGACTATAATGCGGATTGCAAAGTCGGTAATTACTATTATGGTTAGGTTCGTCCAACACAGCAGCATGCAGAACAAATATATATTTGTAGTTAATTTTGTAATTAATAATGATATTTTCTTGAATACTATTTCATACTCACTTTTGTTTAATTCAACAGGCTCAAATGCGGGCATTAAGAAGAGAAAAGGAAAAGGTAATTTACATATGATTCTACATGCTTGAAACTTGGATCTAATATTTAAGTTTATAAGAATTATGTTCTCTATCTCTTTTGTAAAGCAAGTTTTTGCATAGATTTGTTTGTAAGTTCTGTGAATTTTTGACAATCGACCGAGAAAGACTCCAAAAGTGTCCAAGTAAGACAACTTCTAGAATGTGTGGGACCAAAGAATGTTACCTAGCCAAACGATTAGTTCCAGACTTGCGGCCCAGGTACCACAGCATGAGTACGAGTACAAGTAGAATTCCCCTCGATATGAGAATTTCCATGTAAGACAATAAGGGAGTTTATAAGTACTATTTAGCATAACTAGGGGTACTAGATTTCCAGAATGCCCCCATCGGAGGTTAGGGTAAGGGGAGTTCAAGTACAACAGACTATACTAGAATAAAAGACTCAACTGCAGGTTTGCCTGTCACTCTGGGAAAGGGGAAGAGGGAGGGGATGTAGAAAGAGAGGGCAAGGGGATTGCAAGGGCAAGGGTATGGGTGTGGCAAAGGAGAGGAAAGGGAAAAGGCATGGGTGGGGAGGGAGGGGAGGGGAAGGGAAGGGCAAGGGGAGAAGAAGGGGAAGTGTAGGTAAGGGGGAGGTTAGGGTAAGGGGAGTTTAAGTACAGGACAACTACAAATACAAAGTACCAAATAAAAGACTCAGCTGCAGGTTTGTCTGTCACTCTGGGAAAGGGGCAGAGGCAGGGGCTGGGAAAGGGAGGGCAAGGGGGGGGCAAGGTGAAAGGTACTGCAAAGGGGAGGTAAGGGAAAGGCATGGGGAGGGGAAGGGCAAGGAGAGAGGAAGAGGTTGTGTTGGTAAGGGAAAGGTTAGGGTACGGGGAGTTCAAGTACAGGACAAGTATGAATACAAAGTATAAATACAGACTCAACTTAAAGTTTGCCTTTGATTCCAGTAGCTGATCTTATGATACAAGTTCACACACAGTAGTAGCTGTGCGGCTTTAATTTTTTTATATATCAATAAATATTTCAGGTGATGCCTTACCAGACAGCTTTTTATAAAATATGATATCTGATAATCATCTTCAAGTAACGAGAGTGTCTGTCATCCTGATCTATGTTTCCATGTTTAGGAAATGACATGCCAAGAAACAAAAACTGAGACACAATATTTGAAATTTTTAAAAATAATTTTACGGCTCTTTTCATTATTAAACGGGAAGTGCAAGTCGAGATTAATCACGCTCAATGATGGTTGTCACGGGATTTTAGTATCAAGTACTTATTCAAATCAAAAGTCGACAAAATGGAAATGGAAAAAAAAAGAAGCTCTTCCAGTGAAGGATATGGTTTGTGACAGTTAAGTGGTTCATTTTAGCAATATCAGTCTAATAAAAATCATTTATAATGATGAAATATTTTTTGAAGATTCTCTGTTGAATAATCTCTTTATTGGTTCTTCAACAAAAAAGAGAGAACCCTCCCCCCCCCCCCCAGACTATTAATCTAGTCAGAGTGAAGTAAAGATGTTAAAAACTAAAGTTAATCTTTAACAAAATAATCACTGACCAGTCCTTATCTTAGAGAAATAATCCAAATGTTCGAAGCAAAATAATTATCTTGTGTTCGTTTAACTTTTGTACTCTTGTTGCACATGACTCAAATACAGTATATTTTTTGCTGTTTATGTATGAACTCTGTATTAGAAACAGCATGCTGCTTGTATGTATGGTTTTATTTCTCAAGTAGCAAGTAGTCCATTAAAAATCAACAGATTTGAAGGCAGGATATTAGCTTGATCTCAACCCACTTTTGCAATTCTTACTTTGGGAGATTGAACATAACAAATCTTAAAGCAATGTAATAATCCATATTTTTGAGACAAAAACAAAAACGGAACCTAAATGATTTTAAAAATTAAACATAGACCCTCGGTTTTGATTGGTTGTCGCCCATGTTTATTAGAGGCCCTTTGAATATTTAATTAGCTGAAGTTATTTTCACCCCCGTTTCAAGCACACTGTGCTCCTTTAACTCTAATTCCATAGCTGTTGTTACAAATTTGAAGTGCTTTTTAGTCAGTTCACCTTATCCTACTTTTCGTCATCTCATTAGGCGCACAATTTGCATACAGGATCGTTATCGTTCCGCAACACTCTACCTCATATCTCTGTTTATAACTATAGCGAGACCTTTCTACGTCTATTATGCTATCTTTAACCATCCACCTCATCGGAGAGATTTGAACTCAAAACAGTTTTTACCTTTTCTGAGCCTAATTTTTCCTAACCTTTTGATTTAATTGCTGCTATCAGAGGATCTGACATTCAGTTGTTTCAAATTTATTTTTGGGCAACAAGCTGTTGTTTGTGTTCTTTTTGAAGACCCACCCGTACAGTCGGGGGGAGGGGGGGGCTCTTATATCAGAGATTGATCTGGATTGAAAGTCTCATTGTCTGTTGTGTTGTACAATTGCCATGTATTTATTCATAGACCAATAAAGTAACTTAAAGATTAGAGCTAGAAAAAACCCATCTTGACTTCTCCCAGACCGGCGAGTTAGACAACGTTTAGAGCATCACACACAATATTTTTTGTCCCACACATTAATATAATCTATTGTTATAGGATATTTTACATAATTTGTAAACCTTTGGACTAGAGTTGATAGACTAGTCTCATTGTGTCTGTTTTTTATGTTTGGTTTTGTACTTGTTCTTCAAAAGTTTAATTTACTATTTATTAAATCTTCTTGTTGATTTATCCTTGGAATGTGATACATTTGGAATGTGTACTTATCTGTCAGTGTTCTCAGTATTGCAAATTTGGCAAAACTGCAAACCTTATTCTTTCTCTTTTTTTGGTAGAAATGTTATTTTTCTCCGTGGATAAATGATTAAATATTGTAGAGAGGGGAAGAATAAAAAAACTTTTTCTGCTCAATTGCTTTTGATGACCTCATTGCCATTTGAAAAGTTGTTACCTGTTAAACATAAAGCTGAACCCACATGATGAATTTCAAATTTAGGACAACCCTCTACTCTTACTATTTTTTTTCTATTCTATTCTTGTCTTTCCTAAATGATATGGTTGTGTGATTCCCTCCCTCCCTTCCTCCAATCTGTCCAATTTTCATCTCGGTTATAGAAAGAATAGCACTTGGGGGGTGGGGGTGGGGGAGGGGGGATGTTAAATGGCATGAAAAACATAGCCCTAGGCAGAAGTAATCTTGAGGCCAATGTCAGAGGTCTTTTGTAAAGTTAAAAAGCTCCACGTTTAAGAAGTGACAATGTCCATCGCTGAGATTCCTTGAAAGTTCAAAAAATACAGTTAATCTCACCCTGCATGTTGAGGTCCTCCTCCCACAGATGCTAACGAGCAGGCAAATGGTCCAATTTATGCCTCATTTCTTGACATTTACGTTTCATGGATCGTGTTTACATCTCACAAAAACAAACTTGTGTTTTCCCCCTCGAAATAAGCCTGCAGGTACCTTATGTGTTGAATTGTATTTTATAAATCTCCCGAAAATAACCGAACAATTTCCTACCGAAACGATTACATTTATTGATCATCCTCAAGATATGACTATTCATATGAGCTTTTAGCTGATTGATCATTTTTCCACAATTTTTTGATATTCAAGAGACCAAAGAAGAAGCTGACAATTAAATGGCATATTTTGTATCATTTTCTGTCATTTTATACTTTGACCTTAACGTGCACAGATACTCGTGCTGGGGTCGAGGGCCAGTTAGGTTTGCAGCTTTATGGTAACCTATCGTCATCTTTGTCAAAATGCAAAATTGGGATTGATTTTAAGCTCTGAACCTGATTTTGTTTTACTTTTAACATATTAGCATTTTTATATTTTTCCTCCCAACAGTGTATAGTGTTTTGTTTGAGTTGATATATATATATTTACAGATATTGGATAATATAAAATCGAAAATAGCATTTACTTCAGGTCATCATCATATGATGGACAACATTCTGGTTTTTGTATTGAATCTACAGTATGGCAACCTTCAAATTCATCCTTTTTTATTTTCATTTTATACCCTCTCTTCTTTTACTGGTCACTCATTCTGTAATTGTTTCATAATGGCTAAAAAACAATCTGTACATTAGATAAATACCGCCATTAAATGTAAAAATACTTTTCAACTTTTATACCATTTGCCCTCGACAGAAAAGCAAACTTGCAAATTCCATAAAGAAAAACTTTGCGAAGCGTGCGGAACGTCCATCGGAAGGCCGTCACAAAATATCTTCCTCCGAAGAACACCTCTTGCCTGGGACATCAGCTTCAGGTGAGTGAAAATATTGAATAACGCATCACAGAGACGGTGAAGTTAGTATATTTTACAAACAATGCATAGAGCGAAATTCGTTGACGATATCAATTGTTTTTCAGTCTAAATTTAATCCAATTTTTTGTTCAATGGTCCAAATATTAGTTATTCTGTCCATCTGGATATTTCCAAATATGCCCTTAGTGTGGTTTTGTTTTGTTTTTGTGTATGTCAAGCAGATCATGCTAGGTTCATGGTAAATTTTTATATAAAATAAGCTATTTGTCGATGTAAACATTGGCCTTTGCGAGTTTCATCAATTTTCTTTGAAACTACAGCTGGCCTATCATGTGGATATTATTGCCTAACCCAGTCGATAAGAAAAGTTCCAAATGTTAGATGATTGAGCCTTTACTTCCAAGAGCCACATGCCAGCTGCCTCCTTGTTCTCTTAAGTACCCGTTGAAAAGAGAAACAGCTTCATGTGAGCTGATGCTCATCCAGGGTCGTCAACCAGATAAGGTTTCGAGAGAGCGAATGTTTTTCTTCCTCAAACTCTAGGGTTCAATAAATAGGAGTGATATGAGTGGTAGGTCATTAGCCTTTCGTATAACAACCCTACTGAATTTATTCACAAAATGAGTATTGTTGGTCGTTTTTTTTGTAAAACGGATTTTTTGGTTTTATTTTTTGGTTTTTGGGACTTTTTTGCTTTATTGTTGAGTTTCGAATGATTTCGCTTTGTCCTTCAGATACTTCTTCCATACAAGATGAGGGCACTACAACTCCACCGGATTTCTTCGAACTGAGTCCGACTCCACAGAAGGAATACTCTAGGAAGATCTACAACGATGTCTTCGAAGACGACCCGCCAAAGAGGACGTCAGAGAACCGAGTTTCCATGGACTCGATTGGCTCTATAGACTCTACGGAATTGGAAACCGATTTTGAATCACATTCGAGGCGATCGAGTGAAGTTCAGGCAGATGTGATCAGAGATGAAGGAAGTTTGAATGAAAGTCGAAAAGTTCAGAACCAAACCCAGCAGGTAATTTTCAATGAAGAAAATCTATTGAAATGTGATTGAGAAGATTGAAGCAATCCATAGTCTAGTACAATTTGTGGTGCGGGGGGGGGGCAGAGGGGGCTTGGAGGAGAGAAGGGGTAGAAGGGGGGAATCAGGGTGCTCACATAGTCATCAAAAAATTGTATGATTTTCGTAAAAGTATTTCTATCTTAGTCTCTTATTCCTCCTGAAATCTGCCATCTCATGTTCTACGTAAACGCAAATGGAATTTATAGTTTGATTTTGTAAGAAAAATTAAGAAAATCTGGTATTTTTATATTAAATCTACTATAAAATGCCACCCCATGTGAGTTTTATCATCATGCAATATCCAAACAGCTTGGTACTCCAAAGAGATTGATCAAACTTTAAAGCCACAACTGATCAAATTTAGCCCTCTTTAATATTTAATTAAATATGATTTCTTTGTTCAGCAGATGATTAATATGAAGTTAGAAATTGATTCTCAAACTCTTTTGGGGGGTCTCCATGTCACTTTCTTTTCGCATTTAATAACAGACAAATTAGCGACCCTGATATTCCACAAGCTTTGTCAACGTTTCTGTTTTTCATTTTGTTTAATTTTGAATGCAACTCGACTCAGTACAACTCAAGAGAACCCTATTCTTTCTAAATGTAATGTAAAAGCTACTCCTTAAAAAAAAAAAACTATTACTGTGTGACATGGGAGTTCATCACCAATGTCGTGGACTTGATAAATTTTACCAAACTTACTGATTGGTTTTCCAAAGAGGATCACAATTGATCAAACTGAACCACCCCTCCAGAATCTTTTCTTTTTTCTTTTTCAAGAGCTGAAACCTAGCATGCAATTACAGAGTTTCGACTACTTTCGACTACTTTCGACTACTTTTGACTACTTTCGACTACTTTCGACTACTTTTATTGTGTTTTTGTCTCTTAGTCACCTTTCCTCTTTAATTTCTTTAATCTCTTTAATCACAGCCAAATATTCCCCAGTCATGTTTTTTCTTTCTTAAATAATCAGAGAGACCAAAATTACTTTGAATTACGAAGCATTTTTTATTGGCAGTCTTCATTTCAGCTGTATTAAATCAAACATTTAATAGTAATTGGGACGGGTTGGAGAATACGCCACATAATCCACTCTCTGTGACAAAACTCTGTAGTACCTCATTTTTAAGTGTTTGTTTATGTTCATTACCATTTACTTCAGTTGTTCTCTTTCGTTTCGTCAGATCTGTGTTCATTTTAGACATGTTGTCTCTTTCAGGTTGTTGACCCCGTACAGGCTCATACCAACACGTTAGAGTCCAATGCTAGCAGCACGAGTTATCATAGCACCAACAGTGGAGGTAAGCCAATTGCATACCACTCGTTTCATCATTTAAACATCGGTGACAAAACCAGTGGGCTGGGGAAGGGGTGGCTGACAGGAGGGGCTGGGGAGGGATGGAAAACAGGAGGTGATGGGTGAGGGATGGAAGACAGGAAGGGCTGGGGAGGGAGGACAAGAGGGACTGGGGAGGGGGAGGATAGGAGGGGCTGGGGGAGGGAGGGAAAACAGGATGGGATGGGATGGGGGAGGCAGGAAGGAAGGACAGGAGAAGTGGCTGACAGGAGGGGCTGTGGGAGGGAATCAGGGGTTGGGGGAGGGATTGATGGAGGGATTGATGGAGGACAGGAGGGGGTGGAAGTTCTATGACACGTATGTTCCCTCTTTTCCCAAATTTCTGACCAACTCCGGTAGAAACATTATGTAACATTAGTATACAAGTTAATATTCCAAAATATTAGGTATGTTGTACATGTTTGTACAAACTATGCCTCTCAGACACACAAAAAAAAGAAAAGCAGAGAAGGAAATTGAGAAAGTTAAAGAGGCTGATGTTGAAAGTTTTTAACTACATTTTATAACAATTATAGAAAGAAGTATGGAAGTGAGAAATAGAAGAGGAAGATAAGGGGACCAAAGGTTGGTTATTTGAAGTTATGACCCCCACCCCCCCCTGCACTAATGGACTATCCCATCTCTAAAACTTGCTTCAAACTTTCACCAATTACTGGGTCACTTTCCTTTTGGTTCACTGCTTAAATGTATCCTTCTAAATCAGCCATTCAGAAATTTATCAGCATCCTCTTCTTAAAAGTGGGTGAGGTCAGAGACTACAAGCTGTGTTGAAACTTTCCAAACACCTTGGGTTTTGTAGATGGGTTAATGTATTTTTTTGAGGACAGGTTGAGGGGGTTGCGGGCAGTCGGGGGGAAGTGTGAAAATCTTGCCGGTGAATGCGGAAAGCGAAGAAACGTTTGAGCTCGTGCATAACAGGGTTAGATGAGATTAAAGCTGTGAGCATTAGCGAAAACAGACCTAACGAACCGAAAAACACAATTAACATTACAAGGTTCGATCGAAGATCAATTCCTTTCATTTGGTGTTCATTAAGGTGTGAATATTCTGGGTTTTCTTCCTTTTTGTTTTTTTCACGTTGAACAGGGATTTTCGGCAGTTGTTACTCAACGACTCGCAGTGATTCTAGTTACTGGACCATTAGCAGCTCAGGTTATTATTGTTTAACTGTCAATAACCATAAGATACACTTAAAAGACTGCTCATGGTATTAGCTAAGGGATTACTGTATTATAAAAGTCTGCAAAGACTGGTCTAGATATGCTTTGTTTGAGGGTGTGGAGGAAATGTGGGGGCAGGGGAGGGGGTGAATGGGGTGGGAAAAGGGTAGGGAGAATAGCAGGGCAAGTTTTGTCTCATTAAATATGGTTTTTCCTTTTCTTCTGTGAAGAAAAATTAATTTTTCAAAGTTCTCCCAAAATAGTCTTTATCAAATTTTTCAAAAAATGTGGGAGAGTGATGGTGGGGGAGATTGGGGGTGGGAGGTTAGTTGGATCAAGTGATTGGCTGTCTTAATACGAAGTGGGCAAATTATTTGCGCCAAGTTTGGAAATGTACATTTCTACTACGGCCTCCTCCTCCTCTTGTTATTTCATTGCCTTTGTGTTGGTTTTGAGACTGCCGTGTCTAAGATTGTCAGACGATGTTTATTAGGTTGTAGAGGAGGCTGTGTATGTTTAATACTGACAACACGCATAGGAAGTTGTCCAGCATCCTTAATGATGGACAAATTACTGTAGACCAAACGTTGATTTGCGGTATAACAAGACAATTTGTCGAGTTAGATTGGTTCGTTAAAGAAGGATGTTGGAAGCCTTGTCAAATAATTACAAGTCTTCCAAACCTGGTATCTTCATCTTATTCCATGAGCAGTCAGTCAAATGCAGTGTCACTGATTAAAATAATGAGAATAATAATAATAATAATAAATTAATTATAAACTAATCGACTTTTGTTTTCATGTGGAAAATGACTAACATTGTTTAACAAGATTTAGTTTTAATCATTCTTCCTCTTCTTATGTGAATTAACAAGTTTGCTGTAAGTTTTAAAAACACTACTCATACAGCTGTTTGTTTCATTATGATTATTTTTTCCCTTAAATTATTAACTCTGACCTCCATAGATCGCTGGATGGGTTCGTCATGCTATCCTGTATTTATCGTCCGGAAAAGCTTCAAATACTGTCTTGTTCTTTGAGTCCAAAGTAATTTAGCCCAAGACAGAGATAAATTATCTCATTATTGAAGGCTGGTATTAGCCTTATATAGTTAATATGCTTCGGAAGTAATAAGTTGTTGACCTGCTTAGCTACACAGGGTTCACTAAATCTGATTTTTACATCAATATCCCTTTTAACCAGTTGACATTATCTGTGAATGATTTTTTTTAAATTTTACATTGATGTCTCAAACTTAAACCTATCAATGGTTGTTGTTATCCTTGTTGCTGTTTTTGTTAACAATTTTTGTTTTGTTTTTTAAACAACATTTTTTCGGCACTGTAACTTTTGTGAGGTAGAGAATTAACCTTATTTGAGGATAACATATTATGTCTTGAATCTATGAGTTTCATGTAAGGGGTGATGTATGTTTTAAACTCATTGTTGGATAAAATATTTGTGACGACTCGGGTGTATATGAGGTATGTGTAATATGATATTGTCATATGACCTCAGTTAATAATTATAATTAGTTAATAAAGTATATTTGAAGTTGTTGGGTAGATGAGAGAATGTATCTGTCTGTGAAGCACACGTTTTAGTTAAAATCTTAGAAACAGTTCCATGATAGCATTGGTATTCTAACGTACCCACCCATACTGCAGGATTATATGTGGAACGTTAAAACATACCCACATTGCAGAATGTTTATGGGGAACATTACAGCATGCCCACATTGCAGGCATTTTATTAGGAACATTACATACAAATTTATTCTACTGCCATAGTATCAGGAACATTAAAACATGCCTATGCTTCAGTTGTTGTAATAAGAACATTAGAACATACCACATTGCAGGGCAAACCCACATTGCAGGCATTGTGTTAGGAACATTCCATACACATAATACTGCCATAGCAACAGGAACATTAAAACATGCCCGTTCTACAGTCAGTAAGAATATACCAGAAATCAATAAGTGACTTTAGCTACAAGCGATACAATGAAGTTGGTCGCATATTAACAAAATGTTTTAAGAAGTTTATTGCAGTCAAGAATGTTAGGTCTTAATGAAAGGAAAAGTTTGAAATCACTAACTGTTGAGTTGTTGACATCATCGAAAGTAACTACAGACAAATGCAACAAGTAGTAAAAATAAATCCGCCCTAAATATAAAGTAAATTAAAAGGGTAAATGAATAACTGAATACTTGACTGACAAACAAAGTTTGGGCCAAACAATTATTTTGCTTTTTTCCATTGTTTATAATGTATTGCGCCTCTCTGAATGGCACCTGCTTGTTGAAACAAATGACTATATAGGTATCCCTGCCAACAAAGGGCTGGATAACTCTGTTGGGGAGTAAACGCACGACTTGTAAACCCTGTGGTTCCCTGCTTGGAAACCCCTTCTAGCCATAAATTTTGTTTGCTTCTTTCCATAAACTCAAATGTTCTCCCACCCGTAGAGCTGTTACAAAACATCCCCCCCCCCCCCCGGGCTTACAAATTTCAGATTATTGTAATCTGATATGTTTGCAATAGCAGTTTCACTGCCTACATCTCTATATCTCTGTGTTTCGTCCTAATTAGCTATAACGTTATGTGAAGTGGGAACTGAAACCCTGCTACAGCTGTAAAGGGCTTTTTCCCAACACCATAAAATGTTGGCACCTGTGCCCGGTCTGAAAACTGGCCTTTCACACGCACACACACAGTTATTGTGACTTTCTCGTCTGTGTTGAGCTTGAGCCATTTCTTGCCTACTCAAGCTTATAATGCTTGCTTGTTTTGGCCTCAGTTGAATGATAACAAATTTACAAACAAGTTTGTGTCAATACATGTTACAAATGCTGTATTAGAAGCTGTATCTTGACTGTCAAAAGCTATAGAAACAGAAGAGATAATCAAAAACACTTTTGTGTATTTGTATTGCTGACCTGATTAAAATGCCTAAGTTCATTTCAATTCCTTTTTGCTGTGGAAAATGACTTTTGTGGGAAAGTTATGGTTGAATGTAGTTTCTGGGATCATGAGAGAGGGTGGCCCAAATTTCTTATTTAAAATATTGTAGTCTTTATAAGTGCCCAATGAAAGAGAGAGAGAGAGCATATATTATTTCTGTGGAAGTATTAAAAAATGCCCAAGATCTACACAAGTTGAAGTTAGTATATTACAGAGCAGTATCACAAAGCACACATGAACTTACTTTTCCATCTTCTTCCCTCAAAATTTAGTCGACATTTTGCAGTTTTTTAATCAAATGGATGTAAACTTTTTCCACGGATGTCAAAATTGTAACTGTCTGGTTTTCTTTCATGACTATACTGTTATGTAGTCAGGCTGCAGGATGCTACGGCCAGGCTATGTGGGAGTTAACATATTGTGCTCCACAGTTACACACAGTAGGCCATGCGTTTTCTTAAAACAGGCACTGCTGATCTGAGGAGGTAGTCTCTATTGTTTGATATTGAGTCAGCCTTGCTGCAGGGGGCTTGCAGCTGATGCAGCTTTTCTCCTTGACATTGTTCCTTATACCATTACTGTACAGTGCTTGTTACACGTACTTCTCTTGTGCGTTATGCGCCTTGCGCCTTATACCAATACTGTACAGTGCTTGTTACACACAATAGTTACACACAATAGGCCATGTATTTTAACAAAACAGGCACTGCTGATCTGAGGAGGTAGTCTCTATTGTTTGATATTGAGTCAGCCTTGCTGCAGGGGGTTGCAGCTGCTGCAGCTTTTCTCCTTGACATTGTTCCTTATACCATTACTGTACAGTGCTTGTTACACGTACTTCTCTTGTGCGTTATGTCATTTCGTTTCTTGTAACATTGCCGAAACATATCAAACTCACAGCATGGTGTCATTGAATGACCGGGAATAGTTTGGTGTTCAAATTTTATTTAGCAATTTAGAAACTCTGAATAACCTTTTTCTTATAAAAAATACTGCAGTCTCTGTGTTTAAAAAAAAAAGCAGATTTTGAATTTGTATGGTAATTCGACCATTTTTAGTAGTATTTTTGTTCAAATTATTCCCCAGATAGTGCAGAATTCCAGGATATATGACAGGATTTACATGAATGGTTGGATCATGATATTTCTTGATTCTGATGACAGATTATTCAGTTATATATGCTTTAGTTTACATTTAGTACACACAGATTGCATTGCTATCTATTTGTCAATGTATGATTATGATGTTCGTTCAGTCTTGTTGCATTCAGTATTTTGCCAACCCTTAATTGGCCTCTCACTTTGGAAAGCTAAAACCCCACAAATGTTTCTCATGTCTTCTTGAATTTACTTCATCTCAGACAGTTTTTCTGTTTTCTACTTAAAACAAGAAACTTGTGTTCTTTTATGGTCTTAAGAAGTATCAGATTACAAGTGCAAGTTTCATTGCGATTGAAACAGAACTCACGAGGGAGTAACAACTTTTTGTAAAAAATGATGAACACTTGATGCTAAAGAAGATTTTTAGAATATGGGTTATGAGTTTACTGGAACATTTGAGTAGCTATCATTGACACTATACTCATATCATTGCTGACAGCTGACAACGCTTGCTGAATTTAAAATAGGATTCAAGTAGAATTTAATAAAAAACACAGCAAAATAAACAAATTGAATTTGCTATGAAGCCTTTCCTAGTACGCTGTAGTTTCATCCCATGAGGGTTAAAGAAACTTAAATATCAAGTCTTCTTCTTCTGTTTTATTTTATTTTATTGTTTTCGTTGCAATCATATCAAATATTGTAACTAAGAGTTAAAATTTGTGTCAAAGATGCCTGGTCTGATAGTTCTTGAGTGGTAACACTTTTAGTTCATATTTCTCTTCTGTAATTAGCAAATGCTTATTTTTCTGTTCTTGTTCTTGTAGAATCTTTTGGAGCGAGACACAGTTCCTCTGTTCAAACCCAAACAGCTGACGGACCGCCGGAGAACTACATCGCAATCGGCCGAGTTACGTCAGACTATACCCCCAATCCCTTCAGGGGACATCTTACTCTAAAGGTAGGCCCCACTTAAGGG
>KN887380.1:10777-22441 GCA_000934455.1 Apostichopus parvimensis | reverse complement strand
CATACATACATACATATATACATACATACATACATACAACTTGTTTAATTGTTGTTCACTGTTTCTTACTTTTCAGTTCAAAGTTTAGATCCAGAGCTGGAGCAGGAGTTTCTCTCCGATTCAGCTCATCAGGACCCTGGGGACGGGGATGATTCTGGCGTGGCTGAAGACATGGCTAGACTGCAGCTCAGCCCCAGGGACTCGGGATGCTACCCACACATGGATCCAGGGGCCGATAGGGAATTCAACCTGCTGGGTGCAGAGGCTGTCATCAGTGAGGAAGATACCAATGACAGTTTACTGAGTGAATGGGGTATGGGAGCGGTGCTACAAAAGAGAAGAACGAACTCCCTGGAGAAAGAGATTAAAAACATAAATTCCAATAATTCCAATGTGATTGGACAATTGGAATGGTGCGAAGACGGTCACGTCCTCAGGATGACGTTACCCGGTAGTTCCACCCATAGACCCCTGGGGGGTGTTCCTTGCGGGCATGAGGGTAAATTTGGTCAGGAGAGGGGGTATAGTCCACCATTGAGGGGGGCGGGCGTGCTCAAATCCAGCGGGGATATCACTGGAGTGGACTTGCTTAAGAACCATCCCATCAACGAACAGAGGTATGGCACCAACAGATATGAGCGGCCATGGGCCGATGGTAGCTCTGAGGATGTGTGGGGTACCGTCCCCAGGCACAGGGTACCACATGGGGCGCACTCAAGACACGATGAACTGCACCGACAAACCATATCCCAGCTTCCTCATTCTCCACCCTTAAAACTCTCTGAAGATTCTTTATACTTTCGGAGTTCTTCCTTAGAGGAGCCTCTGTTTCAGACTCAGGTTTGGGCCGGGAGTTCCGTACATCCCTCGCCGACTCACCCAAACACATTGAACTTGAGCCGGAAAACCAGGGTGAACATTAAAAGGCGGAAATCGAGAAGCGTCTCGCCTCATAAGAGAGGCCAACTCAGACACGGGGCCTTGTCTCATACCACTGTGTATTCATCTCCTACTCTAGGACTACGCAAATTGGGAAAGGGGGGAAGGCTCATCCCGACCACTCGGGAGAAACTCATCGAGAGAAAGTTAGAGAAGAAGCTCAGACACGACGGGGTTGACTTAAGAGATGAGCCGTATTCAGATAAGGTAAGTGGCTTAGTGGCTAGATAGCCACCATATTAAGTAGCTAGAGTAGCTAGATATCCACCATAGCTAGTAAGAGATGAGCCATATTCAGATAAGGTGTAAATAAAATCTTATATAGCGCACTACGCGCGATGCATCTGTGCGCTTTACAAACAATCTAGAATATACAATGACATAAAACAGTAAATACATAAAACAGTAAATACATATCTACCATATACAGGTAAGTGGCCTCTATATCTTTTGCAACTATCAATATGTCTGAGAGAAGACACTCGCCATGATTGATAAGATAAAATATCCATTTCAAGATATGAATTCAACAAAGCATCCTTGGTGGTTTTGCAAAGTTGTAAACCTGTCGACCTTTTTCACATGTTGACCTCACTAGTTGTATCTTTTGTATCTTATATAAGGGTGTTTTTAAGTATAAGTATCATCAATGATATAACTCTGTGTTCGTAACCAACATCATGGCCGTCGGCAAGGTGGCATGCCAGATACCCACCCACCCCTCAGACAATGTGAACGTCCTCACAGCAATTTCCGAAAAGACTACGTGGGTTCCTTAATGTGCTTAAAGGCAATGAAGACTCGCCCCAAACCGCGTGCCGTGCTCTGAAAAGTTAACTTTCCGTTGCTTGCAAGTGAAGTTTTTCTCTTGTCGCTACAAAATGCAGACAGTAATGAAACGTGATACCTTGTTTTCTTTTATCTAGACCTGAGATGTCCATCGCTGCTATGTACACTGTGGTGTGGGTATATTGACCGTAGCTATATGTACTGACTGTACACTAGTGTCTAATTACCGACGGTAGCAAGCTGTGTGTGTATTTGATGGGATCGATGGTGGTGTCTAACACTTCTGTTACACCTCATTCGAAACTAGGTCAGATTGCCGGCATTTAGACGTTTCTTTTTGCGCGAGTCTTCACACCCTTAATGCACAGTGGAACCAAAAGAATGTACCTCTACCAGGTTTTATTTTCAACACAGTGGCCTTTTCCTCAACAAAGTCTGTGAAAGATATTAAACTTAAATCATCCAGATGCAGGAAATAACATCATAAATGTTCTAAATGATGGCTCTGACTTTTGTCTCATATGAAATACTATAGTTCCTGTCTATAAAAATTGTTATACATCTTTGCACATGTGTAAAAGTAAGTTGGCCTGACGTTTCGATCCTAGCAGGATCTTCTTCAGAGGCTAAATGACAAGTACAGTAACAGAAGGGACAAAAACATGCACAGAAAACAGACAGGTTAATGAGCACGGTGAACACAATGAGAAAGATGAAAGGGGATTATAAGTAGACAATGGATGGTGAGAAGAAAGCAACAGGGAAGGAGGAGAGGTAGGAGATAAACAGTGGAGGGACAAAGAGAGGATTAAACAGGGTAGGGAATAAACTGGAGAGGGACAAAGACAGAAAGGTGTGGAGAAAAAAGGAGGGGAAGAGAGCTGTGGGAGGATGGTTAACAAGTTACCCTGGGTACCATGCATAGCATTTTGCAATGCGATACAGGATAAATCATAGAAATCATGAAATGTCATACAAACTAATAAAATCCCTAATCTAAACAACTTCTTGATCATCTTTTTGAAAATAAATAATTATAAAAATTTATCATAAATTTCTTATTCAGCTCCAAGCTGTCTTGTTAACATTTTAATCGAATATTCATTGATAAAGTTATACTAATGAAAAGTTTACATGCATTGCAGATTTAGACTTATTCCTGCATCTATTTAGTCCTGTCGCCATCCATTTTGACCTTGCATGGAGTGTTACCATATTTTATCTGAAGAGAGTAGGAGAAGTTGTCATGTCCTGTACAATCTCCTCTCCGGTTTGTCGGGACAACAATTAATGGGGTCCCAACTTAAAAAAAAAAATGGTTCCAAATTTGAAGAAAACAAGCTCAGTGGAAGATCAGAATGGTTGATGAATTGTAACAATTGAAACTTTGCCCTCTTCTGTGCTCAAATTGGAGTAACTAGATATCCACCATATCTAGTAGCTAGATAACCACCATATCTAGTACCTTGAGTAGCTAGATAGCCACCATATCTAATTGCTAGATAGCCACCATATCTATTCGCTAGAGAACAACCATATCTAGTCACCATATCACTATTTTCACTTGTATTTATTACAACTTTGTCAGAACTACAATGATATTCACATAAGGTAGATAACTGACTACATGGGCAGGGAAACCTGGAGATAGGATAAACTGTATTTCCTGCATTTGTTAGATCGACCTGTTTGGCTTTTCTATTCTATTTGTTCAAAATTTGATGCTGTCAGATGGAATTAATAGCTATAAAAGAGTACATAACCCTCATATATATATGATTGATAATTCATGAGGGTACATTGTTCAGCAGTAGAACAATGCAATAATTATTCAACTATAATGGGATTTCTTACCAAGCTGGTTTTCTTCTTTTGAATTAAAGGGGGGGGGGGGTGAGGGGGAACGGGGGGATTATTTGAACTAAAAGTGTGGATTCCTTAGTAAAGCATGTGGAAATCATAGCATTTATGCCATTTCCATCTGAATTGTGTAAAATTTTGATTTACAATAAGGCTAAAAAAAATATTATACCTTATTGTTGCGTGTTAAATCCTAAAGATGGATTTAGTTTGAATATTCATAAAACAAAAAGAAAAACCCACCAGCATGAATGTTAGGCGAGAAACAAACACCAGTTTCATTTGATGAGCAGATTGAACCAGTAGCTTTAAAGTATTAAGCATGAATTTAACAGACTGTGTTATCAAGATGAGAATGCTGTGGTTTGATATAACGGTTGATATTTAACACACAGCTACTGTAGGCTATTGTCAGCTATGCAATCACCCTACCAGCCTTTTTAGCTGATCCGTGTCTGTTATTTTTCACTTTTACAGACTTTCTATCTGCAGTTATGGTGTTAATACTAGGCAAATATATGTACAGAGACAAATATCCCCAAAGAATTGAGTCTAACCTTCTCTAAGAATTCATGAATCATTTTTATCGTTAGGGTATTATAGCCTCACACATTCTGAGTAATTCATGACATCTTCGAGTTTACGTCAAACATTCTTCAGAGGTGACAAGATATTCAGCTTTCTTTGAAAAATGGATTGTCAGTAATCCTTATATCCTTAAATACATATTTTTGTTTTGCAAATAGTGCTACAATAATCTTTTTTTCTTGCTCCTCACTCCAGCAGCAACTAGCCATGTTTCATTGATTTCTCCTCTGAATGAATAAGTTGCATCCGAATATTAAATTTGTTTCTTCTACTTCTGATTCCGTTAAGATGGGATTCTGTGGTATACCGCCTGCCTTAGTCCAACGCTATGCAGAAGAAATTCAAGCCAAATTATCAGAGGTTGCTGACATCCTCGAAGACATCAGAATAAGAAGTCTTCTGGAATCGGGAAAAGTTTGTGTACGTCACAAGATGTTTATTTTCTTTATTTATTTATTTTTTTAAACAATTTTCTTTCTTTCTTTCTTTACGATCTATGTGAACTTGGACCCAGTGGTTGTAATAGATTGCACCATTTTGTTTTGATTAGATTTATGTAGGAGTTGCAACAAGTTTGACTAATAAATGGAAATTATTATCTGTGTAAAATGATTGTTAACATTGCAACAATGCATGATTTGAACACAGCAACCAATAATGATTGCTACACTGTGAGTACTTGATTGCAACAATTATGATGCTTAATAAAACGTGTCTACTTTATTGCAACAAATTTGGATGTTTGTTAGAAATGAATGTCTATTTTAAATAAGTGCAATGTTTTGGGTTATTTGCCTTAGTTTTTGTTTACTTAGCATGTAGCTTCCCATTAATAAGTACAAGAACCCTATTGTTTTGGGTGGAGGTCAAAGGTCATTTGGCATCCGCAGAGGGCAGAATATGAAAATCTCAAAATCTCCAGAACTTGAACATGGAAGGAGCTCATATATGCATTTTAGGATAGCCTTATTTATTGCAAAGTTTCTACACAATTTGTTGTAGGTCAGAGATCATTTAAGGTCACCAGGGGTCAAAACTTGAAATCCTTGTAAACACAATATCTCCAGATAGGAACTTTATATGCTCTCATAGTTTGCATGTGGTTTCCCTATGATGAGTACAAGAACCTTATTGTTTTTGGTGGAGGTCAAAGGTCATCAAAGGTCACACCCTGTCAAGCCTCATAAGCATGATATCCCAAGATAGGGCACATCACATAGCTAATATTTGGCATATCTTCCTTTTAGTGAGTACAAGAATCCCATTTTTTTGGATGGAGGTCAAAGGTCATTTGGGGTCAGCAGAGGTCCAAATGGTCAAAACATCAGAAGTACTTTATCTTGAGAACTTTACCTTCAAAAGAGATTATATATCCATGGTAGATTACCAATAAGTAAAACTGCTTCACAGTTTGGTATAGGTGAAAGCTCATTTAAGGTTTGCAGAAGTCAACCCTATGAAATTTTTAAAGGTCAGGTTTCAGTGAAGATGTGAAACTTATACTGATTTGACTTCCCAGTTTGCAGTAGAACCTCTTTGTTGTTTTAGGTGGTCTAAGGTCAGCTTAGGTACATGCAGTATGAACTTCAGCCAGGGTTAGCTTGGCAACTACTCCTGTGCTACATATGTATTTAAAGGCAAGTAACTGCTGGGAGGGGTTTCCCTCTGTTTTTGTTGTGTGTTTGCATGGTTGCAGCGTTCAATAATCATCGTATGCTTATTGACGTGTCTTGATTGCCAGAATGCAACAATGTTTGTTAGAAAAGCATGTTTTGATAAATGGCAAAGAACTCGCGAAAACTGCAAAAAAAGTTTAAAAAATAATGAAAAATTGCTAAATACTGCTCAATTTCTCTCCAGACCAATCATCTATAACATACGATGTGATTTACTTAATATTTACTCCAAGTGTTTTATCCGTTGCTCTTGACAGTTCAAAAGCGATCATCTATCACGCGAGGCAGAACAGTTGGTCTACGAGGGGAGAGGAACGTCGGTCTCCGATTGGTTGACTTCTCTAGGACTGCCTATGTACATACAGCCGTTCTTTGCCAAAGGCTGGGATGAACTTCACATCTTAGTTAACATGGAGGAGGAAGACCTACAGACCTGCGGGGTCTCGGACCCAAAACATTTACGAAGACTTCAGACTGCCTTGGAACATCTCAGATCAACGTACAACAGTAACCACTCGTGATGAAGGCTGTAACGTTTAGGAACGAGACAGACGTGAGGATGTCAGGACCGAATGAATCGGAACAGGAAGGATGTATTAGTTTGGATTGGATCCGATGGTTACATGCTTTAGAGGGGCATGGGATGGGGGGGGGGGTTAGGATGAGGTGCTAAAGAGGGTGTGATATGATCAAATTCTCATTGTTCCCTGGTATTTCATTCTCCATTCATAAATTAAGTTCCCTCTTGAGTTCAGACTAGCCTACACCCCTTGTAACATCTAATTTTTAAAATCTTTACTATTGCAGAGTACGGGCTAAATTGTTATGTAAGTCCATTTTGTGCACAATATGGTGAAGTATGCCCCTTTTATGCAACTACATGAACTTTGGGTGTCATCCAAATATCTTTTTTAATCATTCATTTAACATTAGAGACACTGTTGGTTTGCTGACATCTCTATTGTTTGATATTGATGCAGCCAGTTGCACAGTGTTGTACCCTTCTGAAAACAGTTTTTATTTGCCCAAGGGTAGGTTCTTTAGTTTCTCGTCACCGTATGGTTTAAAAGAGTCATCTGTTGTAAAGAACCAAAGAAAGTATCCAAAATGATATTATCTTTTGATCTCTGGGAGTTCAACTGGGAGTGCTTAACTTATAGGGCACAAAAATATGATATAATTAAAATATACATATATATATGTAAACGAAAGAACTAACCAAAGAGTTTAATATTTGCTGATTATTTGGATATTTTTTTAACTTTTTCAAAAAGGGATGATAAGAATTTCTAAGAATTGTCTGTCGAAGGCAATCAATATGATAATAAATTTTGACCATAAGTTGGATATGTTTCGCACTCGGTTTGGGTTGTATAGGTCATGTGATAAAAGAAATATCGTTAACATTACCGTTAATACAGCAAAAAATTATGTTTCGGCAAGGAACTTCTCCCATTGCCAATTTTTAAATTTTTCATTAGGATTTTTTTTTTCAGTTGTTCAAACGTTGCTCCAATTCTCTGTGCAACAGTGTAAATGTTCCTGTCCACCGTATTAAATAAGCTCTTCAATCAATTGCGAGGAAATTTTGTCTAACTTCCTAGGTTCTGAAACCGTAGTCATGCTTTGGTTTATGTCTTTATAGTTGTCCTTGGGTTGTATACCATTCCCCAATCAAGAGATAAAGTTTAATTTTCACACATAGTTTCATACATTTCAGTCTCAGAGATTTAAAGTAGTTACAACCACTAGGCTGCTACTCATTTTATGGCTAGTTCTTTAATAATGGTATACTCTACTCTCTAACTTTGTTTGAAGCTTATTACAAAATGCTTAAAACTTTATTTATTCTGATTAATTATTGATAGAATTACTGCCGTAGTATAACCTAAAACAGAAATTGAGAACTATCTGAAATTTAAGATCTACTTGATTTCCCCCTGTGGGGAGGTGTGGGAGGCGGGGTGGAGGGGGGTGGGGTTTGTGATAGGAGATGAATTATTGGACTTGGTAGTATTGAGATGAGATGTTCTTCCTGCCCTGCCTCTCAGTTCTCAATAATTTCCAGACTTTTGTGGAAAAAGGAGAAAATCTAAAGATACATTTGATGAAATGTTGACTGACGATGATGGGGGTGAATAGCTGCTGTTTATACTATTTTTTGATGTTTGCTTTGTATATTACAAACTGTTTAAATACCATCATCAATGGACAAACACACAAACTGCTCATTGATACCACTTGTACAGGTTCTTGTGCAATTAAAAATCATTGATATGAAATTTTATCCACTGAGTCGTTTTCCATTTTTTGTCTCTTGTTGTAGCAAGCTTTAAATGTTTTCCAAAATAGGTTTTTGGTGTATCTGTAAATTTTCCAATGTACTTTGGTGTCCCATATATCCCATGCACCACAAGATTATACAGTATGCTTAAATCAAGACATTTTGTCCTTATCAATAGAGACATCCTCCTCATATGTCCGTAGAGACGTCCTCTTCATACCACAATGGAGACATCCTCTTCACACCACAAGGGGGACTTCCTCTTGATACCTCAATGGAGACTTCCGCCTCATACCTCAATGGAGACTTCCTCTTGATACCTTAAAAGAGGCTTCCACCTCATACCTCGATGGAGACTTCCACCTCATACCTCGATGGAGACTACCTCTTGATAACGCAATAGAGACTTCCTCTTGATACCTCAATAGAGACTTCCACCTCATACCTCAATGGAGACTACCTCTTGATAATGCAATGGAGACTTCCTCTTGATACCTCAATAGGGATATTCCTTCTCATACCAACCCCACCCCATTCCCCATCTTTCTCAAGCCCACAAACAAATTTAAAGTAGATTTTACCATAACCTTGCATGTAGACCTACCTATACAGACCTATTTAATAGCCTAAATATGCCGCAGAATGCACTATTTCATGTCTAACAAAATAATTGGGGGAGGGGTGGGGTGAAGAGTTCCCCCCACAGACAACAATGACAGGAGTTATATCGTTTTCATGAGGATTTGGTCAAACGACTTTCTGTGGAGTCTCGTACCATTCATAAACTGACCAAATAATCGACATTAACACGACATAAAGACTGGCTCCTGTCAGAACCAAAAATACGATTTCACTGGAATCAGTCGCGTCGTGTACAGCCCCTGCAGAAAAAAAAATAAGAGATGGCGAACAATACAATTGTAGGCTACTACAGTAATATATAGCAATAATACAGAAGCTACAATAATACTACAGTAATTCACAGTGGCAGAGCTAGGGGTATTGGTCAGAGGGGGCAAGAATGGTCTGTAGGGGCGCTTTCGACACTATCAGAGCCGTATATAGAGATATACGGCTCTGGACACTATCTAAGCGGAGCGCCACCACAGGTTGGCACGGTGCGTACAGAAATTTTTTGAGTAAAGATACTCCCTAGATCGCCGGAAATTACCCTTTCCGGACCTTTGCAGATAAACGAAGAATAAATAGGTGTCATCGCCATTTTGTCAAAAAATTGCACCAACAAAATGTGACAAAAGTCAATAGGTATTTGAGAGCGCAATAAAAAGTCAATAATCGCGAATAAATCAAATGTGGTAAAAAGCTAAAAAGGGCGCCAGCAGTCCATTTGAGTCCGTCAGGGGGGGGGGGGCATCCACCCCCTCTGACTGTATGGACGCTCCGCCACTGGTAATTCAACAATAACATAGAAGTTACAATAATACTACAGTAATACAACAATAACATAGTAGCAGCTACAATAACATTAATAATACCCACAAAAACCAAAATAATAATACAATCATTGACTATTGAACCCAATTTAGATTGACAATCTAACTAATTTTTAACAATTTGTACTAACTTCAAAATCACGTTTCTTACTGAAAAGCTGATATCACTGTATCAATACAGTATCAATACGTCTCTGTCTTGACATATTTTGTTTATTATTTAATTTAATATATAAATATATACATATTTTTAGGCCCAGGAGACTATCCTACATGTCACAGATCATTAGCGATCAACATTCCAACCAAAGTTAGAATTGACATTTCAATCTATGCCAGTTGGACAAACTTACCAGTGACACCGCCACCTACTTCAGTTCCCAACGCGATCGGAAGGAAAGTTAAAACGATGCCTTTGTTAAAGTCCGATTCTCGAACTTTAAGGGAGCAGACACCACCGACAGAGGAACCGGTACAGCCAAAACATATCCCAGTAACAAAGGATATTCCAGCGAGCGTATAGAAATCGGAAGGCGACTTTGCCAAAAGAAAGAACATGATACTCTGTAACAGACAGGGCATACCAAAGAACTGAAACGGACTCTTAGTACGGCGAACGAATAAAATAATGCTCCACACACGCCCTACGAACGCCCCCAGGCCTGTAAAGGTGGATAGAAGTACCGCGTTCTCTGATGTGAGCCCTTTCTCCTTCCCCAGTGGGATCAGGAAAAGAACCCAACCAAAGTAGGAGAAAGAGGTAGATAATGCTATCAACATAAGGAAAATGAGAGACCGGTTCCTGTTTAGAACAGCGTAATATGAATCTGACTGGTCGTCATGGTTACTGCTTTGAATTTCTTCACTTGAAGCAGTAGATGAGTTTCCCGCCTTTTCTCTCAATTGTGAACTAGTTTCGGTCTTATTCTTGTCATTTCGAACGTATCGCTCGATGCTATCATTCATCATCGCTGACCTCTCTCCCTCCTCCTCGCTTTCATGGACTGTTGAATCCTTCATCGCCATATTCTCTCGTATTGTGGAACGCCGAATGGGTTTGAGAAGGGCAGCAGCAACCAGAATGTTCAAGTTAATCCCAGCAAAAAGAAGTAAAGCTCCTTGCATTCCATAGGTATATTGCAACTTATCAAAGACTACAGGAAGTATACTGACTCCTACGTATTGAGCCTGATCGGCTATACCCTGAACGATTCCAAAAACAGTTTTGTCAGGGAAGGCTTCCTTGAGAAACATGTAAGTTGGAGTAGATGCAATACCGAAACCAATACCTATTGTATAATGAAAAATTAAAAATATATAGCAAAACCTCAGACAAAAATATTTCATTTTTCTCATCTCCCAAAAGCCCCCACATCCTCCCACAAACCCCTTCATCCACATTTCTCCTTCGTTAGGTCCCTTCCGTTTCATCATACAGTTTATTGGTCACTAAACGTGTCTACATAAGATACTTAAGAACCATTTATATGAAACTATATGTAATCTACTGAGTATGACAATTTATTCTGAGTAGTATATGTTGTGCCACTTCACCCCCCCCCCCCCCCGGGAGCCTCCACTGAGAGCCGAAGGTCCCGGTTTTCCGGGGGCTCCCGTTTTTTCGGGAGCCTTCACCACATTGTACTCTCTCCCTTTTTTCGGGAGCCTTCTCCACATTGTACTGGGAGTCTCTGTATAATGGGAGTATATAAAAGAGCACAGCGCGAGCTCATATTAATATAGTCAAAGTATATCATTGAAATGTTTTTTTAATAGCTCTCATTTCATTTTGCTTTTGCTCTTTGAGTCACTCATTTTGCGCTCGCGTGCTCATCGCATCCACCGCATCGTGCGTTTTTTCTCTGCATTTACTGTTTCTGCTTCGCTGTCACCGATGCAACCGTCCGTTCTAGCGACATATTCAACTTTTGTACAGATTACTTTAATCACACGTTCTGCAAATCCTATTCGTTCAGACTTTAAAGTTACTGAACTCTAAGGCGTCGGCTTTACAAAATATACTTGTACACGTATAATTTTAAATTAAACGTATGCCTATGTATACTTTAACAAG
>KN887379.1:31841-42639 GCA_000934455.1 Apostichopus parvimensis | reverse complement strand
GTACATAGAGCCTGGCTACAATTACCATATCTACTGTCATTGTTTTATATGTTGCGTATGACGGTCACTCCTATCATGTTAGGTGTAATTGTGACGTGCAAACACGGCAAGGAGACCTGTGTTGCCAAGGAACAGCGAATCTTATCGTCTGCTTCTTATATCTGTACACATTGTATACAGTACTGAAAACCAACGTGCGTTCCAGTTGTAGTTCAAACGCTTGAAAGAAAATAGCAATGTTTGGAATTGAAAATTGCTGTGAACCTTGAACTCATATTATATCATTTAGCCAGAAATGCGGTAGCTATGAGATCAAGATATTAGTTGTTGCAGAATAAACATTTAAGGAGTACTACAAGAATTCATTGCTATAGGGAGCACGTCACATGATCCTCCTTGGTTGGCGTAATTGTACCCGATTTATGTATGAGTCAATGGTTAGAACATCAACTACTCACCTGTATTTCCACTGTGTGATCCAACTGATAGTCGATACTTGTCTGCCTCGTTATTAATGCTAAAAGTCGAATAAACGGCATATTTCGATGATGAGCCGGAGTCCCTTAGATCAATTCGAAGCTGGTACGTTTTCTGGTTGGTCATAGAGTGGATATATTTGTTACCTAGCCAGTGGTCTTGATTTTTATTACCAAAACCGTTCTTGTAGTCCGACCAACTACGATAAAATTCAGCAGAGGCACTCGATCGTCGCTGGAAAACCTATGAAATGAAGAAAAAGAGTAAGCCAACTGTATAATCTACAAATCCTTAAGAGCATGACATGCAAAGCCATAGATAGTTAACGTAGATGTGGATATTGTCAGAGTGTGATCATTCGCAAGAGTGATCTGTTTTTAGATTTTTTTCCCCCTAATATGGTCAAGTTCAATTGAACGAGATATGCAGTGCATCATTTTGAGGAGGGTACTTAAGTATAATGTCAGGAAGGTAAGAATTTAAATCCTTAATTGATTGCAAAACTCACTGTCCATCCTCCTCCGTTACTTTCCATCTCACAGTAAACCTGAATGCCGCTTGACCAACCATCAGGGTAAATGGTATAAACACCATCACTGCGTGTACCGGAAACATAAAGCTCTTGGCAATCTTTTGGGACCACCTCGCGGGTGCACATCACCCCGTCCCCTTCGTAGTTTGGATTGCAGTAACATTTACGGACACCGCTCCTCGTATCACAGGTTGCGTGACTACTACACTGGTAACTCTCATCTACAATTCGGTTGTTCCTACAAGTTGATCTTCGTGTACATCTTGAATTGATGTAAAAGTGGCCCTCCTAATTTAATGAATTCAGCGAAAAGAAAAACAATAACTAATGAATTATGAATTTGCGGTTGTCACAGTGAAATGTACAGGATTTCAACGGTGGGTGGCCAAAGAAAAATTCCCGTCGAATGATCTAGGTATGGGCTTGAACCTTTATGAAAGTTTTATGAAGTATTTGAAGCCAACTCCGATGTAGGGGGCGAAGGGATCCGTCTTAAAAAGAAAGTAGTTGCAAATATTGCATTCAAAGGCTTATCGCGACTATGCATTAGGCATACAAATATTTCTAGCCGCAATACTGTGAAAAACGTATCCATGGATTTTTGTGTCGTAGAAGGGATCTCATGGTTCCCGACTAAACGTAATACATCCCTCGACTGACAGTTTTGACTGGACTGGAGACAAAAAAAATGGGCAATGGCCCCTCCCCAACTACGATGCACACGCCACTCGGTTATCTGTAAATATAATGTGATTATTAACAAGTATAAATATCAAAGGTTTCATTCTAATTAAATGGACAATAATTAAGAACAAAGCATAATAAAAATGACATGAAAGAACGGTACTGACCCCTAATACGCTTCCCATGTCAGCAACGAAGCAGTTGTGGGTGCACGTCACTCCGTCCCCTTGGTAGTTTTGATTGCAGTAACATTTACGGACACCGTTCCTCTCAGAACAGGTTGCGTGAACATTACACTGGTAACTCGCTTGTACAATCTGGTTGTTTTGGCAAGTTGATCTTCGTGTGCATCTTGAATTGACGTAAAAATCGCCAACCTGCTTCAAGATATTCAGCCAAAATAAACAACAAATACACAAGGTGAATTTGCGGTTGTCACAGTGAAATGTACAGGATTTCAACGTTGGATGGCCAATTATAAAATCCCGTCGAATGATCTAGGTTAGGGTATGAACCTGTATGGAAATTTTATGAGGTCTTTAAAGGCAACTCCGTAGTAGGAGGCGAACGGATCCGCCATAACATAAAAAGGAGCTGCAAATATTGCATTCAACGGCTTACCGCGACTATGCATTAGGCCTACAAATAGTTCTAACCGCAAGACTGTGAAAAAAGTATCTATGGATGCTTGTGTCAGGCTTATAAGTAAATGCACACTCGTAGGAGTGGTCTCGTGATTCCCGACTAAACGTAATACTTCCCTCGACTGACAGTTTAACTGGACTCGCGACCCAAAAATGGGTCAATGGCCCCTGCCCAACCACGATGCGCACGCCACTCGATTATCTGTAAATGTCATGTTTTTATCGACAAGTATAAATAATTAAAGTTTCCTTCTAATTATATGGACAATGATTAATAACAAAGCCTTATAAAAATGACCTGAAAGAACCGTACTGACCCCTAATACACTTCCTATGTCAGCAACGAAGCAGTTGTGGGTACACGTCTCTCCGTCCCCTTGGTAGTTTGAATTGCAGTAACATTTACGGACACCGTTCCTCTCAGCACATGTTGCGTGATCACTACACTGGTATTTCGCTTCTATAATCTGGTTGTTTCGGCAAGTTGATTTTTGTGTACATCTTGAATTGACGTAAAAATCGCCAACCTGATTTAAGACATTCAGCGAAAAGAAAAACAAAAGCTTATCCATGAATTAGGAATTTGCGGTTGTCACAGTGAAATGTACAGAATTTCAACGGTAAGTGACGAATGATAAATCCCCTCGAATGATCTAGGTATGAGTATGAACCTTTATGAAAGTTTTATGAAGTATTTGAAGCCAACTCCGAAGTAAGAGGCGAAAGGATCCGCCATAAAAAAAGGAGCTGCACATATTGCATTCAACGGCTTACCGCGACTACACATTAGGCCTACAAAATAGTTCTAACCGCAAGACTGTGAAAGAAGTATCTCTGGATGTTGGTGTCAGGCCTATAAGTCGATGTACACTCGTAGGGAGTGGTCTCGTGATTCCAGACTAAACGTAATACTTCCCTCGACTGACAGTTTTGACTGGACTGGAGACAAAAAAAAATGGGTCAAAGGCCCCTCCCCAACCACGATGCGCACGCCACTCGATTATCTGTAAATGTAATGTTTTTATCGACAAGTATAAATTATTAAAGTTTCCTTCTAATTATATGGACAATGATTAAAAACAAAGAAGATAAAATTTACTGAATGAACCGTACTGACCCCTAATACACTTCCTATGTCAGCAACGAAGCAGTTGTGGGTGCACGTCACTCCGTCCCCTTGGTAGTTTGGATTGCAGTAACATTTACGGACACCGTTTCTCTCAGCACAGGTTGCGTGATCACTACACTGGTAACTCGCCTCTATAATCTGGTTGTTTCGGCAAGTTGATTTTCGTGTACATCTTGAATTGACGTAAAAATCGCCTTCCTAATTCCACGAAAAAATAAAGTAAATTAATCATGAATTTGCGGTTGTCCCAGTGAAATGTACAGGATTTCAACGGTGGGTGTCCATTGCAAACTTCCTCTGAATGATCTAGGTAAGGATTTGGATCTTTATGAACGTTAAATAAGGGCTCTGAAGCCAACTCCGATGAAGGAGTCCGCGGGATTCGCCATGAAAAAGTAGCCGTCAAATGTTGCATTAAAACGGCCTATGCGACTATACATTTAGGCCTACAATTGGTTCTCACCGCAAAATTATCGTTAGTAGTATCCATGCATTTTTGTGTAAGGTTTATAAGTGAATGACATCTGTAGGAGTAGTCTTGTGCTTCCTGACTAAATGTAAGTAAAACATTTGCTTCTTATTATGTTGAAAAAGTAATTAAGAGCAAAGCACTTAAAATGAAAGGACCGTACTGACCATTAATACACCTCCTTTGTCAGCAACGAAGCACTTGCATTGGTTGAGAGGGATGCATTGTTCTTGCTGTCTCATATAATCACCGACACAAACACATTGCTCTGATTTTGTGCGAGAGGTAGCCGAGATGCAAGTATCAGGGTCGTCACAAGTCCTCTCGCAGGTCCCATTGCTAAATATCTCATTAGCTGAACACCATTCAGGGATTCTTTCTAGAGAACAGAAAAGAACAAAATGAAAATAATAGTAACCTGATACAGTCACGACAAACATAACATGTGGCATAGAATAGTTTGTCGTCATTACTTAAATACGTGGTTTGTCAGAAGGTTAAAGGAAAGGAACATACACTCAGAAGCTGCTCGAATAAATGTAGAACATTTTAAATAGGTAGTGGCCGTTCGTTAGTCACATTAATGTTACTATTTATTCTTATAACGAGATAAAACACCATCATTAGTTGTGCAATTAGTCTGAAACCAGGTTGTAATGGCTTGTTTCTGTTTCAGAGTTATCTCGGTGTAAGTATGCTGCTACACTTACCATCTGATCTTTCGAATGTTCCTAAACTAGATATATAATAATCCCCCCATTCATCTGAGATACGAAACTCGTCGTATGTTACATAGTAAGTTTCTCCAGCAACGTTCTCAAAGTCCATTCGCAGTTGGTATCGCTTTTGATTTGTTAAGATGGCAATTTTCTCATTTCCGATCCAAAACTCACTCCCTAGAAAGCCAAAGCCGTTTGTGAAGTCTTTCCAACTTCTACTAAAATTTACAGAATCCGATCTTCGTCGCTGTAATACCTTCAAAGAATATCAAAGAAGTTAAGCGTTAACTAGGACGTGATGAATTATTATTATTTGTTCACTACTGCAATGCGATTTGTTGCTAACAACTATTACACAGAAATTTTAACTTATATTTCTAACTTCAGTTTGTAGTTTGGGCTGGAGGTTTACAATGTCCTTGGAAGAAGAACTACACTGTACCTAAGTACAATCTGGTACTTAAATTTCACAATATTAAAAATAATTGATTCAAACTTTCGTTTCGATAAAAAAAAGCGAGATTCTATTTGAAATAACGACTTTGAATTACATCGCTATATATTGCTGCAATCAAACTCTGAAGTAAATTTGTACAAAACTATTTAATGTTGGAAAGAAGACATCAAGTAATCAGCCATACCGTCCATCCACCAGCATCAAGATCATTGTTACAGTAAGCCTCAAACGGTTCCGGATAGCCATCTGGTTTAATAAGGTACACTCCAGATGTATTGTGGGTAGAGGAACATGCATTCGATACTTCTTTGCAATCTCTCGGATACGCAGGTTGTTGAAAAACAAAGTATGAAGAACCTGGATGGAAAGTAAAACAAAGTTAACATTTTATTGTGACTGAAAAAATCATTTCAGCTAACGAAAATATCGCCTAAGATGCTTTATCTCAATTGCCTCTCTCCAGCTAGGGGCTAAATGGGTACATGGGTAACTTGTCATTAGGCGCAATATATAGCTGCAGCTATCTAGAGGGATTGTCTCTGGGACAGGTTATTATTGAACAGGGGTAATATAACGTATGTAAAGCTCTTTGAAACTTATCGCTTTTTAAACGCGCTACATGAACCGAATATTATTATTATTATTTTTACTATAAGACTTTTTAGTTAGTTGTAAGAGAACTGGTTTCGTTACTAAGCGAGTTAAAGCAATACAACAGTTTAAATATCAACTATTACTCAACTACCATATAGTCTAAGATATCACGACTAAAGTTAAATGAAGTAATCGTTATTGAATTCTCAGATGTAACTGTTTTGAAGCATTATATGTGATTAGTTTTCAGCCTGCAATGGAAATTCAAAGACCAAGTAACTTGAATTTCTTTTTAACCGGGCTTCCGAAGTAATCAATCATATCCAAGTGAGATCAAAAGACTCACGAAAACAGGCAAATCCCTTTTTTTAAAGTACCTGAGAAAATATCGATGTGGCACGTAGGATATAAAAAGATCGAAAGTATACTACTCAGTGGAAATCAACATCGAAATAGATATTCGGAAATAGTAACACGATTGAAAAACAAAACGTCAAGAGCGACCATTAAAAGCTAACATTTCCAGCCATTCAAATTGTCCAACTGAGGTCTTAACGTTTACAATACATAAGTGATATAACTTATTATAAGATAAATCATATAATATAAATAATACCCCTACCTGAAGATCTTCCCTCGGCACTGACGATTATCTGTGTAAGAAAAGACAATTACTGAATACATTACAAGACATACAGAGTATTGCAGTCAACACTAAGCTGGATCAGATTAAATCTAATGTTAATAAAACCAGTGTGGGGGAAAGAAAGACATTTTCGCAAACTGGTCCAAAATATGTTAGTTTAAGAGTAAAGTCGATTGCTTAATGCCGACAGATGTTCTTTGTTCAAGTTATATTTTGACATTAGAAAATTTCAGACATGACTTGTAACACAACTGTGTTTAACAGTCACAGCTATTCTTATTGGACTAAGACTACCGTATTGTGATACTTACCGTGGACAATGAAACTCTGAGTTTTGAAAGGTGTCATTTTACTTGTAAGGTAAGTTCATAGCCATAGATTTGTATATCCATGGAGGTAAAACAGTTTTTACCTCCATGGTATATCTTATTTACTAAACAATTGGAGCAGCGCCGCAGAAGCTCAGCTTAGCTTCTATTTGAAATCATTTTTTCTAGTGTTGTGCCGATATCGCTAATATCGGATCTGGCCGATATCTGATAGTTCAATCCCAATATCGGCCCCTTACCGATACCTATATTTTTAAACAGCCAGAATAAATGTCAAATAGCACTTTAAGTCATACTTTAATACATAAAGTATCAGAATTATTATCGGCTATCGTAAAATATTATATTGCACAACTCACAAACAGTAACCACTTGTTAACTCCCTTGTGCCTATTCTATAGCACTAACCCTAACCTCTTTTTAACTGAACGACCAGAAGTCCCCAACAAGATGATATGCAAGAAACTTTGTGCTAGCATTTTGTTCTTGGAAAAACACAAGTCCATTCTTCTTGTTGCTTTTGTTGAACGATTCGTTACTCTGTTTGACCCAATACGTTCAAAATTGACGTCACATAGAGCCATGAATTTCTTAGCAAAAAAATATTAAAAGATGACATCGAGTTATCAATAAAACTGACTTCATATAGAAAAGACATGAGCGTATCCTGGCTAGAACTTTCAGTACTCTTTGTGTTTTACAGAACCGAAACAACAAAATTTTCTTTATTTGTTTTAACTTCCTTAAAAAGTATATCCTACCATTAGCAGGCTATACTAACAACTAAGCCTAGCCAAAATTAGCAAGTGCCTCGTCCTTGAATTATTCGACAAATTGCTATAAACTTGATTCTCAAAATACAATCTTTTCAACAGTCATTTATGTTTTAAAGAAATGTATCCATGATAATAATGATAATAATTGCAGCTTTTTAAAGATAAACATTTTTAGTAGGGGTGTCCACGTGTTATTAATTTTATACTCAGCTGAGGACTCAGAAGCACTGTGCAAGTTAAAGTGATAAGCTACTACTGTAGTTATATTCATATAGTCACATAGACTGGTGGAATTTACTTTAAAGCGCTACAAAGACTGCTATGTACGTAACGTTCAGTGGCCTGACTGGTATGCCAACAGATCCTTATAACATTAGATCGGTAAATATTTTTCAGAACTTGCGTCATGCTTGTTTGACCAGCTAGAACAGATTAATAAATCATCGCAAGAAACCAGAAGTGGCTTTGTTGCGAGAAAAAAAAAACAAGGAAATGTTCAATATAGGTTTGCCGTTATTGACAATGTGGCTAAATTCTACCCATACCAATATGCCGCCGATATTGCAAATATCGGTCGATACCGATATCACAAACGATTATCGGCGCAACACTAGTTTTGATTGGCACTAGATCAGTTTATCTATTTGTTTGTTCGAAAGATATAAGTCATAGGCGGGATAACGATGTCAATTTCTTCCTTCTATCTTTTTTCTTGCCTTATGCTCCTTCTTATAGCAGACCTAGCTCGTTATAATGATAGAAAGTTGAATTCTTCAAAGTGGAAACACTGTCACGAACTTACTATATGCAATAGATCGTTGTACTTATTGCTAGGTTTAAACTATGCTCCATTGCAAAGACAAAGAACCAACATCATTGCACTTCGTAGTTTATGTTCATGCAACGATAGAACGAAAACGTAAAAAAAATATATATTCCTCTGATAAACCTGCCAAATGATGTGGATATCACGTTTGAACTGTGCTAACCAAAATTGCTCACGAAAATTGTACATACCATAACAAAACGACCTTAAACTTCTTACAATCGACGAACCACAGAAAAACGATTAAGAGCAGAAATTGGAATTGGCTCCAACAATATAGGTTATTCTCACACGTATTACACACACACAAACTGTGAAAAAGGTCAAATTGGAAATCTGTAATCCTTTTACAGAGAATAATATCGAACTAGATTGAACTTGATCGAGTCTCCCACGGGTGGAAATTTAAGATGGAAAATTAAGATGGAAGACATTTTGCTACTCATATCAAAACGCATGCTGATCATCAATACTAAAAGATTGGCAAAACAAATGACATGATCATTGCATATGATTGTGGCCCATATTTCATTATAACTGAACTCTTTACAGAAGCCCCTGTGTTGGACCCTCACATGACGACAAATATATTCTTCCTGTACATTGTTGGTTCACGGCCATTCAAACTTATATCTACAATGCAAAATAGTAGAGTACGTTATGGCACAGCGAATGTAAAACAACCTTAGTAATGCTACGTCAACAAATCTACGTGCTACAGTTAGAACTTAGGAGAATGGACGTTTAGCATTAAAATTGTATCTTTTATAACATGATCATCATGATTATGATAAAAATTGCAAGAGAAAAATAATTTCAACAGAAAGGACAAAAGAAAAGAGGAAGTTATGAAAGAAACGAGGAATTTCATCTTTTTTCTTTTAGACCAAGTCATTAATCACTAAACTTCCATAGTGATATTGCTCTGCCATAGCGGATAAGAAATGAACAAATACTCGGTTTTAAATTTGTAAAAGTATGAAGGATCGGAAGCAGCTTAAAAAAACACATTTTCTCTTGTTTGGTAATTCCGAATAATAATGACATAGACATGTTAGAACAGCCGAGCATAAGACAGTTCAAAGTTTATGAAATGACGATGTTATTTGTCAAGAAAAAAACATATTTTATAGGCATTTCCAATAGTGAATTAAGAAAGTTCTCTGAAAAAACAGAATATGGCCCTTGGATACAGAGAATGGTATCACACGTACCTCAAAACATGAAACAAATTAAAATCTGAATTTTATACTTTGCTGTTGCCAGCAGAATAAAGTGCACGGTATAATACCATCTCCACAAAGAGATTGAAGCGGTCAAAGGCGATTTGTTTGGGATATAGCCAAAAAAAATGTTGTCGTCGAAAATATTATTCAGGAAGCACAGACAGTGTGCGACGTTATGTTTGTATCTGTATAAAACATTTAATTTATTGTCACCAAATGCTGAGTATCACATGCCGTTTGTTCCCTTAAATATAATGCTCTTTCGAACGATAACCACAAATTATGATTAGAATTTAATTAAATATCCTTCAACATATCAAGCGAATTATTACCATACATGGAGTAGTGATAAATGTTATGATAATACTTTCTAGGTTTTGCAAAGTGTTAGAAAAGAGACCTTTAAATACAGTGTTATGTATTTAATATTGTTTAATTTGTAAATGTCTATCATTGATGTTTTCTAAGTATAGGGAGAGTTTCCTTTGTATACTGAATTATATTACATCTTACTGTAAACGATATAAGAAACGTTAAGTTTTATACTACACCAAATAGCCACATCAAGAAAGGAGGGTGTGAGTCGGGTAGGAGGGAGTGATTGAGGGAGAGTATGTGTGGGTAGCGGTGACTACTCCCATCGCATACATGTTATAGATGGAGTACATTTCCAGTGGTCCTATTATAAGTAGTCTGGTCATTAAGTATGAAAGACGACATGCATGAGAATATCTTCGCGTTGGTTTTACATTTAATTACTGTATTCAAATTGATACTATTAAACGTTACAAGAACGTTTACATGATCGCCACGACTTTAAGGAACACCTTGTGTGAAAATCAAAGTAAACTACGGTATTTGTATTTAGAGAATTAACAGATAGCTTAAAGGATCATTAATATCTGTCTTTATCCTAGTAGTTTATTTCCAGGTTATACGCTATTTCGCACAGTTGTAGTTAATATATGCATTACATATTTAATTCTTTACACTAAAATATTCCAATATTTGACAAAAACATCACTTTGGATTGTCAATAAAATGTTGGTGAACTGGAAGGTGTCAAAAGGTTTTTTTTTCAATAAAAATGAAATGCAATTAAATTTTTGGTGAGAATTTTCTCACTCCAATTATGTTGTATTTACTTTTTCCTGTTATAGATTATGTCTAAGTAAAAAAGAAAGACAAATAAAACAACAAATCTATAAATATATAGTTATAAAAAGTATATAGTTATAGAAACGTTCTCTGCATCTGCATTGAGTTATTCCGGTAGTAATATTGGCCTTT